>CAUYRT010073226.1:0-72602 GCA_963574885.1 Lepilemur ruficaudatus
TTTGACAGAGTAGGTTTTTGAATGTAACAAGATAAGTCAACTCGAGTGGTAATATATTTTGGGAAATCAGCTCACTACAAATTGTGACTGTAAACATTGTACTGTAAATGCTTTGTAGTTTTCCCCCAATAAAAAAAAAAAAAGTCAATGTATAGCGGCAAAGGCCATAACTTTGAGAATTAAAGAATTCATCTCTTCCCCTGAAAGTAAAATAGAGAGGGTGTGAATTAATGAGTCAAAACGTCAAAGAATTTATCAAAATCTTGAAGATAAATCTTGATAACAAGATTAAATCTAGCCATGTGATATTGTTTTGATGAAATGAAAGTACAGGATTAATTAGAGTGAGGTTGGTGATAAGCAATTTGCATAGCGTCTCTGAGACTGAATAGGGAAAATATTATCTTCACCACAGAATTGTCATGTGGATTAAGAGAGAGAAGGTATGTGAAGAAATTATCACATAGTAGGTACTTAGCAAACATAATCCATTTCATTTTAAACTGATTTCGTAAAAAAAAAAAAAAAATACGTTGTATTAATGAAACAATATGATTTTCTCATTAATAAGAAATCCAATTTTCTTCTTTATTAATAGGAACCCTACAAACATAATTAGGATATACTTGGCTATGATAAAATTAGGTGTATTTTCTCACATGACAAGAAATGCCCAGGATCTTCCAACCTCAGGTATAAGCAGGACTCCCCTATTGGCTCAGATTGCAGTTGTAACTCTAGGCATGTATCTTTTTTTTGCATATTTTTAAGTGACAAAAATTCTAGAACATCTCTTCCCACCCAAGGAGACTTCTCCTTATGTCTCATTGTTCAGCTGTGTTACATCTACCTGTCTACAATAGTCACTGGTAGAGCAAAGCTGACTGGAATTGGCTTATACGATGGTCTCAAACTTTACACTGAATCAGAAACATCTAGAGGGCTTGCTATACCCATGATTGCTGGCCTCCAGCCCCTGAGTTTCAGATTTAATATGTCTTGAATGAAGTTCTCAAATGCTGCTCTTGCTGCTGTCTTGGGTGAAACTCTGACACTCATGAGAATCAACTGAGTAATATTCACCTCCTGGACCTGAGCATAAGTTGACCTTCCCTGAGAAAATGGCCAGACATTACAGTATGAATGCTAGGGCTCTGCTTAGAAGGGTGACCCATGGTTAGGGTAAAATTTGTGTTGCCAAACAACAATGCTTTACCTTCCTTTTTTTCTTCTTCCCTTCTTTCCTTCTTTTCCTTTTTTTCTTTTTTATATGCGTATCTCAAGGTTTTTTGTTTACTTAACTCCTTTTAAATCAGTTTAAGTAAATTTTACAAACCTAATGGCAAAGCATTGACTGAGAAATAATTTTGCTAAGTCACAAAAGTATTTAAGTAATTGAAACTGGATGCATAATTCCTGAGAAAAAGCCACCATTTTGTAAAGTTATAACTTTTCCGTTAAGCTCTGTGTTACTTTTGCAGTGGATTTTTTACTTATGTTTGACTGATCAAAAAAGATCTCTCTTTAAATGTTCCATTGTCATTCTGAATAATAGAATTGTGTTCCCTAGTACATGTTTCTTTGTAAAAGAATGAGGTATATAATTTGACATTTAAAAATTGTGTTCTGAAGAGAAGAAATGAGGAATCTGTCTGCATTTTAAATGTGATTTGTGATGTAATTCAGTAAAACACTGTGATGATGTCATAAGCTGCAGTATTCCTGGGAATGAACATGGCAAGCCCACCGGCAAGCCAGCTTGAATGCCCAAGGCTCTAGCTGCCCAGTGCAAATCTGTCAGTTCTCTGCTGCCTGTTGGCTTCAGTCAGGTTTAAATATCAATGGCTGTGATTCTGACTCCTATGGAAGGGGAGACGGTGGGATTTGCAGAACACCCATGCCAAGAGTTTGCCTTCAGGTGCTCAGGATACCAGTGGATACCAGGAGGCAAACTTTCTTTGGATGGCCGTAGCAGGGCTGGTAGGCTTGGTGAAGGGGGCCCTTCTTCCTCTTCCAGGCTTCCTAAGAGTGATGGTCAGCCGTTTCTCCGCCTGCCCTGCAGTCCACACCCTCATCCCACCTCCTCAGGAGTTCTAGTTGGAGTGCTCGGAGTCACAGAGGCCAGGAGCCTATAGTTACCAATTGTGTCATATCAAAAATCACTTCGTATCACCCTTTTTCTTGTAATACCATATACTTCACATAGGTTTGCATTTCTTACTTAATAGTTTGGAATTATCTCTGTATCAGTATACAAAAGACTGCAGTATCATATTTAATAGCTTGTTTTTAAATTTAATCAGCCCCATACAGTGAATATTTAGTTTTTAAACATTCATTAACAACAGCAAAAATAACCCCGCCATACATATCCTTACACACACAACATTGCGTACAACTATGCGTATATCCACAGAATACATTCCTAGAAAAAGAACCGCTGGGTCAGAGTATATATGCATTTTTAATCTAAAAGAGTATCGCCAATATTTTTTCATGAGTGAGTCCCTGGTTTTCTGCATTTTACCACAGATTATAACACTTAGCCTTTGCCAGTCTGAAAACATGAGAATAATATCTTGATGTGTTTTTCTTAAGCGTTTTATTTTCAATAATTGTAGATTCATATGCAGGTGTAAGAAATAATACAGAGAGAGCTGGGAACCCTCTACCCAGTTTTCCCCAATGGCATCATCCTGCAAAAACTATTGCACAATAGCAACTAGGATCCTGGCTTCTATACAGTCAAAAGAGGGACCATTTGCATTACAACAAGGGTCCCTCATCTTGCCTTTTTATAGCCACCCCACATCTTCTGGATCCCCTCCTACTTTATTCTTAACTTCCTGGCTGCCATTACCCTGTTCTCCATTTCTATAATTTTGTACAAATTGTCACAGTTTTCTTTTTTTCCTTATTTTGAGTGAAGTTGAATATCTTTCAATGTTTAAGAGGTATTCTCTTTCCTGTGAACTCTGTTCTTCATATATCCAGTTAATTTATATGGACTTGATATAATGCTTCATATAGTAAAGAACTTGTCTCCTCTTACAACATTTTCTGTATAGGACTTACTGTTTTATTTGATATACACAAATTGTATACTTATTGTAATTGAATTGATCATTTTATGATCACAGGATTTGGGATCAAACTTAGGAAAACTTCCCCTACTTAATGAAAGAAAAACCCCAATCTGTCCAAATTATATTTTAATAAAAATGTTTTCTATAATGACAGTACTATTAATTTTGCAATGCAGATTTTTAACTAAACGTGAAAAACAGCATTACTAATAATCTGAGGCGAATTACTGTAATCTGTTAATTCATATGTGTAAAGTGTTGTAATAAGATTGATTGGCAGTTCAATCACTTTATGATAGATTCATCTGTTTCTTTACCAAATGATGGGTCCCTTGCTCCAGGTCTCTGAGCCAGATTCATGTGGTTTCTGAAAGGATAGCAGGTGACAACATGACTGCAGCAGCATAAAACCTTTTTTCTCTGGAAAAATAATTGAAAGCATATAGTATACTAACTTTTACTACATATGCTGACTTAGTAGATGGACAACTCTTTTTGCATTTATTATTTTTATACTTCATTTGTAGATATGTGATTTCCTCTTTTGGAAAGCATACATATGAACTACTTTTGCATAAAGTGGACAATGGATTATTGACTCAACAACATAAAGAGTTGTATTTTAGCCATTTTAGCCATGCATAAATTAACTCTCACGTATAGTTATATGCTAATCATAATATTTGATTACAGCAATGTAGAGTTCCAGATAAAAGGGATGACATCTGAATTCTTCCTAACATGCTTTTCTCCTTTGTCAAAAGAAGTTGCCATTCCCTGACTTTCAAAGTAGACTATAAATAATGTAATCCCTGTTTTCTTTTGAAAGGAACTGTTGAATCTTCAACATGCCTACTATAAACTAAGCAGACAATACCAGGCAACAACTGCAGAACTGACTCATGCAAACCATCGTGCGGCTCAAGATGAGGCAGAAGTAAAGAAACTGAGATCGCGAGTGGAAGAACTAAAACAGGAACTCAACCAAAAGGAAGATGAGGTACTACTATATACAGAAACACATGCTGCATAGCTTCAAAATAGCATTTTATAGCACATATGTGGCATTTTCTTCTTTATTAACATATGGCATTAATTGGGATAAAAGCCTTTACATTTTTATGACCAAAACCAATTAACGATTGTAAGGAAAAGAAACAAAACATTGCATAGACAATGTGCACATTTGTGGTATATTTTTTACTAGTGCTTTATAGCTTCAGTGTTTCAGCATGGTCCATTGTGTGTGAATGTGTTTGTGTGTATGTGTGTGTTTAAATGTGAGCAAAGGATCATTAAAGCTTGGTGTTTTAAGCTTTGAGATAAGCATGTTTCTCAGAGAAATATGATTTATGTTGTGATTGTGTATTATGGTTTGTATTCTCCCAGTTCTCTCTGGTGTTCAAAAGAATTTCTGTATCTCATTTGGTTGTGTAAGGTCACAACTCACTAATGGTTTACGGAATATTTCAGATGTTTCTGGAAGGTAGACATCTCAGTATAATGTCCTGATAGAACACCTGTATCTGTGGAGTGATTTCACTGGCAGTTACAAGCAGCAAAGATAATATTTTTGAAAGAAACACAGTCTCAAATGTCAGTATGATTGTGGGACTGTCACCACATGGCAGCATAATTTCAGATGGTGTTCCAGTAACTACATCTGCTCCTGTTGAACAAATTTGAGGCAAAAAACGTTAGTTCCCTGGTCCGAAAGACTGTTTCCATATAATGCCAAACAGTTGGAAATCTAAAACAAAACAAAACAAAAAGCTGAATTATTTTTCCATGGAATAATTTAATAACAGAATGCATTTTACATTTTGAGATTTAGTTTTTAATCAAAACTATTGTAATCAAGCAGATGAGATTTTCTTCTCTAATAACATCACATGAAAACAGAATCATTCCATCAATGAGGCTCGTACATCTTCCTCTGTTCTTACTAATACCATCTTGTTGGCAGGCATTTTATCCTTAATATGTCTCTTTTTATGAAGATATATATGTACTTTGTAATGATATTCAAAGGCTCAAGAGAATCTTCTTAGGTTTGTGTTTTATCATAGCCATTATTCCTGTAAATAGTTATAACAGGCAATATTTGTTGGGGGTAGGTGGTGAATAAACCTCTGTCAATATAGGCTTTAAGAAATCACTTTGGACTAAAAGTGGCAAGGAAATGGTGGTAACTTCTAAGGTTTGTGGGCTAATGAAGTATTAGTCTACAAAGATCTGATTCAACAATCTAATTGAATGATTTAAAAAATGAGCTGTGGTCATAAGGATGACCCTATTATTTGCTCCTCTGGTAGGATTATGCTTCCCACATCCTCAATGTTGGGCTTGATCATATGATGTTTGCTTCACCAATGCCTTATGAGGAGAAGATATGCATTCCAGTTGCCATCATAGGCTTTGAGAGCCAACACAGGGCTCTGTCATGTCTCTTTTAACATGTGTCTTTTCTGCCACGTCTCATGTCCTGAGGCCAGCATGTCCAAAGTATACATTATTCTCTCAGCATGGATCCTGAAATGATGAAAATGTGGAACAGAGACTTTGCTGAACCACAATGAAGTCCACATAGGTAAAAATCAATATCCATTATTAGTGTAAGCCACTGACACTTTGGAGTTGTTTTGTTACGAAAGAAAGAAAGGAAGGAGGGAAGGAAGGAAGGAAGGAAGGAAGGAAGGAAGGAAGGAAGGAAGGAAGGGAACAAACTCAGTGGAAGCTAACTTGGTTAGTCATTAAAATAATAAAAGAGAAACACATCTTAAAATATATCTCCAATGTCAAAAGTAGGTGGTAAAAAAAATGTATTGAAGGCCAGAATGATGGATAGAAACCGATTTCATGAAGTGGTGAAACATCTTGTACATTAGTTTCCGGTAATACCTTGGAAGGCAGATAATACACAAAATGAGCTTGTGGTTTTTAAGTGAAATGATAAGAATTATTTTTTTGTTTGTTTGTTATTGTTACATTTGAAAAATGCCAAAAAGAAAGGTGAACCAATAAAAGAATTGTAGATTTTTCAAAGAGGTGTATAAGGTAATACAGAAATTTAAATAGTTCTATAATGTACAGGTTGTAAGACATATCTGATTTTCGTTTCCAGCTGATAAAATGTAAACCTGCCATTTGTGGCAAGGACTAAATCAATGGTATGTCCATCAAGCTTGTTATTAAAGTTCTGACTTTATTAAGGTAGTTTTTTATAAATTTTTTAAGCTGAAGAAAGTGGTGTAGGGAGAAGAGAATAAGATTGTGCCTCTACTGGAACGTCTCACAATTCAAGGTAATCATAAGTAGCTCAGAGACAGGAATGCCTCTAAAAGAACAGCAGATGTGAATATCGACTTGTGCAATTTACTGGAATCAAATAGAAAAAGAGACGGCTTTTTTGTGAAAGTTATATTGGCATATGAGCTTCTAGCCTGGGCTAAAAGAGAGTAATTTTTCAAGGTTGGAAATAATCCTTTGTTCCTCCAAACTTCCGTGAGAATGAAGCCAGTTAAGCAGGCTAACACCCAGAAAGAGAATATTTTTCATTGGCAAACTCAGATATGGCTACAGTATATACTAAAAAAAGAAGGACTTGCTAGAGAGCAGAGTTAAGAATCATAGAAACTACAGACTATGCAACTACTTTTTTTTTTTGAGACAGACTAGGTAAAGTGCTATGGCATCAGCCTAGCTCACAGCAACCTCAAACTCCTTGGCTCAAGCAATCCTTTTGCCTCAGCCTCCCGAGTAGCTGGGACTACAGGCATGTGCCACCATGTCTGGCTAATTTTTTTTCTATATATTTTTAGTTGTCTGGCTAATTTTTTTCTATTTTTAGTAGAGATGGGGTCTCGCTCTTGCTCAGGCTGTTCTTGAACTCCTGATCTCAAGTGATCCTCTGGCCTCTTTGAGACTAATGCTATGATTGGAATGCTTGGGTAATTTTCACTGGGGTGGGGGTGAAAAATTTTGAGTGAAGTAAGGAGAAAAACTGTTTGTTACCAAGAGAGTGGTCCATATGTTATACTATCTGTGAATGAGTATGTATGTGTGAATAATTTGCTAACCTTTGCTCTAGTTTCCAAGCATGGATGGCCAACATGGTTCTGTGACCTGATTGGCAAAAGGGATTTGTTCTGCTTTCCAACAGAATCTTTAGGAATCATAGTTCCACATAGGGAAGGATTTGGGTATAGTTCATACTTGAAGCCTAGAAATAGATTCATTGAAATATATGTTCAACATGCAAAATATCTTAATATTCTGCACCTATAATCTAATCAATTGATCACAATTGATTCATATTGGTATTGTAATCTGGATTATTTGATTACAGTTGTCAAGTTGCCATTTTTTCCCTGATTAAGGCCATTACTAGTTTGGGTGGTTGAGAACCAAAATATCTATGATGGCAATAAGATTTTGCTTTAAATAGCTGTCAGCGTTTTCACAATTTGACTTTTAATTGAAAAGCAAAGAAAATTATGTCAGTTTTACTGCTAAGCTTTTCAGTTTTATAGTAGCAAATTCTTCAAATTGCAATTAACATTTAATTGGAACTGTCAAATACAAAGTTTTCAATTCTCACAAGTCAACAGATTTAAAATAAATGAAAATGAGATATTAATCCTCTGTACTGTAGAGAAAATAGGATGTTCTTGGGCCCATAGGAGAAATCCAGGATCTGATTAAATAAATGAACAAATTTTAAAAATCCCTTTTCTGGTGAGTTGTTTTCTTAAGAAAATTCACAGAAAAACTAATTAAAATATATTTGTTAGAGGGTAAACATTCATTTCTCATCATTTTACTAAAGTCTTTCTGTGAATATATATTACATCATAAAATGACAAAATTTAATTGAGACTTTTTTTTTACCATAGTGTAGAATCATTTATATATCCACATTAAAATATCAAAATAACTGACCACCTTAATAAATATGGTATGAGAAACAATCTAAAAAAAGCTGTAATAATGCCAGCAAAGTTGTTAGAAACAGAAGCATGTAAACTGAACTCACAAGGTTATGTCTCTAGTATCTATAAAGCAATTAATTTAATATAAACAATTACAATGACACATGGGTGCTATAGAACTAGAGTCAGGAAGTCTAAAGCACAGGATAAGATAAAGTTTGCCAAAGAATATTTTAAATTTTGTAAAGCAATATCACTTCACATGAAGAAGGAAAAATAAAGGGTGGAATTCAGGCCCACTATTACTCCACCACTGTGACATATTACTTTAGTGTTTGGGCTTCAAATGCCTAGACAATTTTACACACAATTGTGGTCATTGTTGCAAATAATATTATACTCTGCTTTATTGATTACTGTACCAGTTTTCAGGTTTCTTTGTTTTATTGATAATTGATATTTTAAGAAATATAATATTTATTTCCTTGGATATAAATGTATTAAGTCAACCAATCTTCCTTTACTGAGAATTTTTTGGATTTTTTTCCAATATAATTTTAACATGACTTATATATATACCATTTTTTCCCATTGGAAAAGGAATATAAATAAATGGTTTTTAATGTATATAGTACAATATTACTAATCTTTTTTGATTCTCAATGATCTCAAATTGTAGAAATGTCATCTTCTATTTAATGCAAAATATTAACTGCATCTTAACTAATGTGAAAGTAAGGTAAACCTCAAATGATTTATTTATAAAATTAAAAATCACTCGATTTGCTGTTTTGTTAATTGAATTTACTTTTAATAGCAGTTTCTTTTTTGTTGAGCTTTTTAAAGATTTTAACTTTTAATTTTAATTACTTTAAATTTATTTTTTATCTTCTTATAACTTTAACTTTCATATTTTAATTTTAATAAAAATTACATATAAGGTATATAATGTGATATTTTAAAATACACAAAACATCACATTATATATCTTAATTACCACAGTTAAGTGAATTAACATAAAATCTCTTTGCATAGTTACCTTATTTTTTTCATAATGAGACCACTTAAGATCTACTCTCAGCAAATTTTAAGTATACAATACAGCATTATTAACTGTAGTCTCCTTGCTGTACATTAAATCTCTAGAACTTATTCATCCTACTAAAAGAAACTTTGTTACTTTTGACTAACACCTCCCCTTTCCCTGTCTAACCCCATCCCTGAAAACTACCATTCTACTCTTTGTTTCTGTGAATTCAACATTTTTGGATTCCTCATATAAATGAGATCACACAGTCTTTGTCTTTCTTTGTCTGGCTTATTTCACTTAGCATAATGTCCTTCAGATTCATCTACGTTGTTAAAAATGGCAGGATTTTATCTGTTTTCTAAGGCTGAATAGTATTCCATATTGTATATGTGTGTGTTTGTTGTGTACGCCTCTGTGTGTGTGTGTGTGTATGTGTGTGTATGTGTATGAAAAGGTGCTCGACATCACTAATCATCAGGGAAATTCAAAGTAAAACCATAATGAGATATCACCTTACACCTCTCAGGATAGCTATTATCAAAAAGACTAGAAATAACAAGTACTAGTGAGGATGTAGATAAAATGGAACTGTGGTGTACTGTTGGTGATAATCTAAATCGGTATAGCCATTATGGAGAACATTGTGGAGAACACTATGGGGGTTCCTCAAAACACTGAAAATAGATCTACCATGTGATCCTGTGATTCTTCTTCTGGATATCTATATCTGTATCTATAGATATATGTGTGTGCATGTGTGTGTGTGTGTGTGTGTGTATGAATCAGTGTCTCAAAGAGATATCTGCACTTCCATATTCATTATAGTATTGTTCATAACAGCTAAGACATGGAGACACCCATCCTGGGAGGTGTGAGGTGTGAGATGGTATCTCATTATGGTTTTACTTCGAATTTTCCTGATGATTAGACATATTGAGCACTTTTTCATATAGCTGTTAGCTATCTGTATGTATTCTTTGAGAAAATGTCTATTCAGGTCATTTGCCTGTTTTTTAACCAACTTATTTGGGTATTTTTGATATTGAGTCATACGAGTTTTTTATATATTTTGAATATTAATCCCTTATATGATATATGCCTTGAAAATATTTTTCCCAATCTATAAGTTGCCTTTTCATTTTGTTGATTGTTTTCTTTGCTGTGCAGAAGCTTTTTCGTTTGATCTAGTCCCTATTTGTTTATTTATTTTTTTATTTCAGAATATTATGGGGTAAAAATGTTTTTGGTTACATGTATCAATTTTGTTATACTTGAATCAGGGTTCTAAGTGTACCTATCACTCAAATAGTGTTCATTGTACCTGTTAGGTAGGTTTTTACCCATTCCCTCTTACTCCCCCTCCCCTCTGCTTGACTTCCACTGAGTTTTACTTCCCTTTGTACACATGTGTGCTCATTGGTTAGTTCCAATTAATAGTGAGTATATGTGGTGTTTGTTTTTCCATTCTTTAGATCCTTGACTTAGAATAATGATTTCCAGATCCATCCAAATTGTTGAAAAAAAGGCCTTAATTCATCTTGATTCATGGCTGAGTAGTGTTTCACAATAGACATATACCACATTTTGTTAATCTGCTCATGAATTAATGGGCACTTGGGTTGATTCCACATCTTTGCAATTGTGAATTGTGCTGCAATAAACATTTAAATACAGGTGTCTTTTTGATAGAATGACTTCTTTTCCTTTGGGTAAATACCTAGCTGCAGGATTGCTGGATCAAATGTTAAGTCTACTTTTAGTTCTTTGAGGAATCTCCATACTGTTTTCCACAGAGGTTATACTAATTTGCAGTCCCTCCAACAGTGTATAAGCATTCCTTTCACTCTGCATACACACCAGCATCTATTGATTTTGGTCTTTTAATAAAGGCCATTCTGACTTGGTGTAAGGTGATATCTCATCATGTTAATTTGCATTTAATTTGCAAATTTGGTTTTAATTTTCATTTCCCTGACAATTAGTGATGTTGAGCAGTTTTGCATGTATTTATTGGCCATTAGTCTATCTTCTTTTAAAATACTTCTGTTCATGTCTTTTGCTCATTTTTTAATGACATTGTTTGTTTTTTCCTTGTTGATTTGCTTGAGTTCTTTGTAGATTCTGGTTATTAGCCCTTTACTAGATGTATAGCATGCTAATACTTTTTCCCATTCTGTAGGTTGTCTATTTGCTCTGTTGATTATTTCCTTAGCTGTGCAGAAACTTTTTAATTCAATCAATTTCCATTTATTAATTTTTGTTGTTGCTGTGATTGCCATTGGGGTCTTCATAAATTCTTTGCCTAGACCAATAGCTAGAAGAGTTTTTCCAACATTTTCTTCTAGAATTCTTATGGTTTATGTTTGCTTTTGTTACCTGTGATTTGGGTGTCATATCAAAAAATGTATTGCCAAGACCAATATCAAGAAACTTTCCCCCTGTTTTCTCCTAGTTAGTTTTATGATTTCAGATCTTATGTCTAAGACTAATTTATTTTGAGTTGATTTTTGTGTATAGTGCAAGATGTGTCCAATTTCATTCTTTAGCGTGTAGATATCCAGTTTTCCCAACACTATTTGTTGAAAAGGGTATCATTTCCCCATTTTGTATTCTTGGTGCCCTTGTCAAAAATTAGATGACCATATATGCATGGGTTTGTTTCTGGGCTCTCTATTAATTCCACTGGTCTATGTGTTTGTATTTGTGCCAAAATCATACTGTTTTGATTATTGTAGATTTTTTAATATATTTGGAATCAGGAATGCCCTCAAAATTGTTCTTCTATTTAAGATTACCTTGACTATTTGAAGTCTTTTATGGTTCCATACATATTTTTAGATTTTTTTCTATTTCTGTTGAAAAATATTATTGGAATTTTGATAGAGATTGTGTTGAATCTGGAGTTAGCTTTGGATAGTATGGACATTTAAACAATATTAAATTTTCCAATCCATGAACGTGGGGTATTTTTTCCATTTATTTGTCTCTTTTTCAATTTCTTTCATCAATGTCTTATAGTTTTCCATGTACAGGTCTTTCATTTCCTTAGTTAAATTTATTTCTAAGTGTTCCATTCTTCTGAATGTTATTGTAAATGAGATTGTTTCCTGATTTCTTTTTCATATATTTCATTGTTGGCGCAGAGAAACACTGCTGATTTTTGTTGATTTTGTATCCTGTAACTTTTAGCAAATTCATTTATTATTTCTAAAAAGGTTTTGGTGGAGTCTTACAGTTGCCTACATATTGGATCATGTCATATAAAAACAAATAAATTTACTTCTTCTTTTCCTATTTAGATGTCTTTTACTTCTTTCCCTTGTCTAATTGCTCTGGCTAACACTTCCAGTCCTATGTGGAATAGAAATGGCGAGAGTGGGCATCCTTGTCTTGCAGAAGATATAGAAGAAAAGTTTTCAGTTTTTCTCCATTGATTATGATGGTAGTTTTGAGCTTTTGATAAATGGCCTTTATTGTGCTGGGGTAAGTTTCTTGTATACCAATTTTGTTTAGAGTTATTATCGTGAATGGGTTTCAACTTTGCCAAAGGCTTTTTTCCATGAATGTATTGAAGTAATGATTTATTTTTTACCTTTTATTCTGGTATTTTGGCATATCACATTTGTTGATTTGTGTAATGAAATCTTTTCTCTTAGTGCAAATTCCATATTTATCCTTGACTTGTCCTCTCTGTCTAAAAAATAAGCTTCTATAAATAAGAGGATGTTCAAAACATTCAGTGAACTGTTTTGTGTTAGAAGAGGTATAAATTGGGGGTAAACTAGTTCCTACCTGCCATATGCTCATAATTCATAAACAAAGCTGCACAGGATGAGAGTTACTGTATAGTAATTAAAAAAAAGTTCTATGGTAAGTAAGGAGAAGCAAAATCACCTAACTTTAAGATAATATTCTTGTTTTAAGAAATTCATTATTTTCTTCATTGAACTAAGATTTACTGATGTAGGTGCTCCACACAATTCTGGCACAAGAACAGAGATAAATATAACAAATTTCTGGTATAGAGATTAAAGTCTAATGCAATGCTTTTCAAACCTGGCTACACAGCAGTACCACTTTGAAAGATTCAAAAAATACTAATGCTCAAGTCCTACCTCCAGAAAATCCGCTTCAATTTTTATGGGTAGGGCTTGTGTATGGGTGCTTTTAAAAAGCTTCCCAAGCAATTCTAACATATAGCCAAATGTCAGAACCACCAGTTATTGCGGTCTGTACTTGTTAACACCGCAATATGCAAACTTAATTAATGTAATAAGTTTTCTAGTTTTGAGAGAAATTCAAAAGATGAAAAAAAAAAACCCCACTTTAAACAGATGGAAAGCCTAAGATACACGATAATATTGAGCTCTGTGGGTTCACACTCAGAGCGTTAGTGTTTTGCTAAATGTATTGTTGGTATGGCTCTACAGTTAGCAATTATCACCTTATTATTACAGCTTAGCTAATTCTGGCTTCATATTTTAATGCCTCCTGGTGTCAAAAAGGTGAAGCTTTTCAAAATTCTGATATCATCAGCGATGATGAATGTGAGAGACACTTTGTTTAAACTGACAGAACATTAATTATCTAAATTAATATCCGTTTTTTAAAGAATTCTTTATTTGGAAGGACACAGACATTCTCTTATAGCCCTAAATCTATTTAGGTAAAATCTCATTAATTTACACCCTGCTGATTTTAAGATTGTGAGAATAGTGATAGACTGAACTTCACATTTATCTATGAAAAATATGCGCTGTTTCACATAAAATTAAAAAGAAATAATAAAGAAGGAGGTCATCTACAGGTTCACATGGGGACAGATAGTTTCTGATGAGATCACCACAGACTCCGTAACTGAAGTATAAAAACCAACCTAGTTTCTTTAATACTCTCTACTTCCTAACCTCTATGTTAGATGTTAGAATATATGTGATTTCTTCCCAAGAAGAAGTTTTTAATATAATGAGAGATATCCAACCATAAATATATAAGGTTTAATGTAACAAAATAAAACATCATGATGGGGCATTCATACGATGCGGCAGAAACAATTTGCGGTGCTCCTTTTCCTTCAAACACTCAAGGGCTGTTTGCAAGTATTTGCTTTATATATTTGATTTTTTAATTATTAACTTCGATGGGAGTAGATGGGCGAGGACCAGAGCAGCCTGTGTCACTATCAGTACCAGCACTCACTTGTGATGTTTCGGAAATCTCTAAAATGAAGACATGGCAGGCAAAAGAACAACGTGAACAGAAGTCCGGCGACTCAGTTTCCATTAATTTTTCATCTAAATCATTCCAACAATTTCCTTTCCCCTTCAGTAGTAATTTGAAGGTTACCATTTTCCTACAATCATTTATCTTGCTCTTGTTCTTCATTAACCTCAGCAAACACCTCCACGGTCCAGTACTTCTGCTCCCCCCATAACTTGACGAAAATCCAAACCCATCAAGCGTGACGTAGTCTCAGCTAACACTTTTGAGTTTTATGTGAGTAGAAAATGTAGTCTGAGATGAGTCTGAGTAAAATCAAGATGTTTTTAAGGGCAGGTTATATGGAAAAATTTAGACCATGATCTTCTATTGCTTTTCCTACCCCGATAATTCTAGGCAGCGCTTAAAGTCTACCCCATCCTTTAACCTATATGTGTGTGTGTGTACACATATATATATTCTTTTGAATATCTGTCACTGTGTTCCCTCTCCTCATTCAGACATATTATTGTCCATTCATTCATGAATGGGCACGAGAAATGATGGAAATGACAGAGACTTCATTACATTAGAAATAAATGACAATGACTCAGCAAAAAGCAATTATTTTTCTTTCTTTCTTTTCCTTTTCTCTTTTCAGGGTTGAATTAATATTGGCACACTGTTGAGTTATTTCTTGGCATATTCATTATTCCATGCAAATATATTCTCTTAATTTATGTATTCCCTTTTGTCCTCACACCCTACTCCCATTCTCCTCCCTCCACCCCTCCACGTGCAGCCATTTAAATTTGGTTTTTGTGTATCTTTTTGTACAAATTTGGTTTTGCACAATATGTCCTCTGTTTTGTGTGTATGTATTTTAATTTATCTTAACCCTGTGCCTGGTCCCATATTTCAGGGAAATTTTTACACAGATCCATGAGGGGACAGGTACAGGGTATTTGTTGCAACATTGTCTCTGGGGGCTGACAGGGGAGGCAGCCACTGGGAGAGTGGAGAGGTAAAATCTGGTGGTCGTACACCATCGAGTGCTTTACCCTCCAGTAGAGGACAATCACAATGCCAAAGGATCCTAACAACCAAATGAGCAGTGTTAGAAACGGTGGATGAAAAATATAAACTCAATCTTGCTTCTAGAATTTCAACACCATGGATGGTATATTAGGTAAGATTAAGAAAAATTGAGTCAGCTTGGGAAGTAAACTCTGACTAATGCCTTTACTAGTTGTATGATCTTGGAATGGTCATTTAGCCTCAGTGGGCTACACTTTCCTTATTCGAAAATTGAAGAATAATGTGTGAGATTGCATAACTTAATCACTGAAACATATGTTGATTTAATGAAACCTTTAGGGGAAGTAAAGAAATAGGATATCTTAAAATGAGAAATATTATGCACAATTTATCTAACTAGATCTTGAGTCCAATGTTCAGCGTTTAATATATAGTATGTAATGTAATTGTCTGTTATGTAACAACATTTAATTTAATATTCCAGTATTTAACATATAATAATGTTATAACATTTAATCTAATCTTTATTATAAGCCTATCATTATGATAATTATTATAGTAATGTTACAGTAATTGATGATAAATATTAACATAATCACATTGTTATCTCATGGAAGCCTTATCACAGCCTGGAAATTTGGTAGAGTAAATAAGTAAATGACATGAACATAATCACAGATTGGAGACGAAGAGCTATGATATCATCCCAGGTGTTGAAATATATGTTAAAAACAAACCTCTGTTTTTATGTATTATCATATTCTTTACACCAGTATAATAATTATGTAGATTTAACTACTTTTCCCTGCAAATTAAAATTTAAAGATGAAGAATTTTATTTAAGATCCTTCCTTCTGTGTTGGATTTTTAAGTATGTTGAGTAAAAAATTGGTATTACAAATTCCTGGTGAGCCATTTTATCATGCAGGGATTTTTTTTCCTGCTTTAGTCAGAATTTTATCTTCATGAAAAAATGAGAATGAATTTCAATAGCAACAACTATTTGAAATAATGTTCCAATGGGGGGAAAAATAAAGTGGTGAATATCTTATTGTGTTTAGTGAAGTAAGTAAAATTCTTTCTTCAAGTCTTCCTATAGAAAAAATATTGTAATGGGAAATAGTTACATCTTTTGGGTCTTAGAGTTATGTTCAAAAGAAAACAAATATTAAGAGTGGACTTCTAGTTTTAGATTTAAATGTTTTCTAAATTTCTTAAATTAAATTATTTTCTTAAATATTTTCTTAAATTTTCTTAAATATTAGTTACACCAGTGATATCTGAAGTCTGCCTTTTTTGAAGATTTGTCAGATAAGTCATTTTATTACAAGACATTTTGGACCTGACTAAAGTTGGAAATGAAATCCTTTGTAAGGGCTGCTCAGTCTGGTACTATTAAAAAAAAAGACTACTCATATTTGAACACTCAGAACTCTAAGGATATGAAATTCTTAGATGAGCTATTTCTGTGTCATGCTACAATAAAATTGAGAATTTTTGAAATTTAAAAGGATGTATATGTTAGATCTATAATCATTTATTTGTGTGGTTCTGCTATAGTTGAAATAGCATATGATAAAATATAAACCACATACAGTTAGACATATTTAAAACTTTATAATTTGAAGCATTTCAGTCAATGAACCTAAATATAAGACTATATTTTATATTAAGACAAATTATCAAGGAATATTGAATAAGCAGATGTGTTTTTCCTTTTTGTGGAGAAAAAAATGAGTGAGTAGTTTTCTTGATTCAAAATAAATAAGTATACCTAATTTTATACTTTTAAAATATGTACAAATCAGGCTAATTATGTTTGAGTAAAAATAACAAAATAATGATCACAAGTGTGTGATGCATATTTTCTGCAGTAGAAATTTCTCAGTGTTTGTTTTATCCTATTATCAATAACTCTTAATTTTAGGAAAAGCTCAATAAATACTTTTGAAACATTTCATGAACATCACATAGTTCTTATATAGGTTTATGTCAATAGTTTTAAATAGTATATATTGATAAGGTTGATATTCTTTTAAACAACTTACATAATGAGATCAAATTGTCATGGAAAAGATTTTGTTATATTTATAAGTTGCAAAAAGAATAAAATAAATGTAATAAAATCACTTTTTAAGTTTAAAATACTATTAGGTCATTAAATATGAAATGTCCAATTTAAGTCAAAAGTATAGTTTATTATATCTTAAACAAGAAGCAGTATAATTAAACAAAGTATGTGTCTAAACTATTGACACAGTTTTGCCATCTTAATGGTAGCTTGTTTGTGCCAGCAGCAAAGAAGCTTAGAGAGCAAGTGGCAATGAAATCGCAAAAGGTGTTTTCCACAGCGTGTTGAGAATTGAATATTTTTCCTTATAAGAAGTGGTCCAAAGCCTGGAAGAAGTGGCAGTCAGTTGGTGCAAGGTCTGGTGAATACGGTGGATGACAGAGTGTTTCCAAGTCCAGTCTGTGTAGTTTGAGCAGTGTTGTTTGTGTGACATGTTTAGCATTGTCTTGCAAGAGGATTGGACTATCTCTATTGACCAGTCTCAGCTGCTTAATCGCAAGCATCCTCATCATTTCCTCCAATTGGTTGCAATAGACATCCTGCATAATCGATTGACCAGGTTTCATGAAGCTGTAGTGGATAATACCAGCACTGGACCACCAAACAGACACATTTAGCTTTTTTTGATAAATATTTGGTTTTGGACTGTGTTCTGGCACTTCATCGTTATCCAACCATTGTGCTAAATGCTTGTGATTTTCAAAAAGTATCCATTTTTCTTCACATGTAGCAATATGGTGTAGAAATGGTTTGCCTTTATGTCGTGACAGCAAAGCAAGGCAAGCTTCAAGACAATTTCTCTTCTGAAGCTCATTTAATTCATGTGGCATCTATCTATACAGCTTCTTTACCTTGCCAATTTGTTTCAAATGGTCCAATGTTGTTGGAATAGTAACATCAAACCTTACTGCTACTCGACCAATAGTTTGAGATGGATTCACTTCCACTGCAGCTTTCAGCTCATCATTATCTACCTTGGTCTCAGGTTGCCCACATGGCTCATTTTCAAGATTAAAATCACCATAACAGAACTTCTCAAACCATCCATGTTCTATGTGTCCATTAGCCACATCCTTCCCAAACAGTTTGTTGATATTTCTAGCCGTCCACATTGCATTGGTTCCACAATGGAACTAATATTCGAAAATAACATGAATTGTTAACTTATCCATGGTCTCACAAAAATTGCTCTAAAAAATGTGAAAGATAATCACAAGCCAAACATGCATTTGCAAGACTGAGGATGTACCTTCACAATAAAAATAAAACAAGAAGTGTCAAAGTGAAAATGTCAGAGATATAAACTGTCAAACTTAGTACTTAAGGAAATCGGACATTTCATACTTAATAGTCTCAATCATTAATTCCTTTTTATATATACCATTGAAGTAAATAGGTAATCTGGCTTGTACAGAAAAACAGGTATTAATATATAAGGAAAAATCCTAACAGTATGAAAAGAGAAATAGAAAAGACCCAGAGACTTAGACTAGATTAATATAATTGTCAAAAGAACATATGTGCACTCATTTCCTTTAAAGAAACAGAATAGAATTAGCAGAAGGCATTAGCAGAAATCTTAAACCAGAACAAAAGACTACTTTGGAAAGCAAAGGGGACTGATGTCGTTTGGTAGGAAATAGAATTGAAGTAACCCGATCCAGAGCTCAGAGGCAAGTTGCCATGGGAGATTTTGGCATCTATATTAAGGCTGAAAAAGAAAACTGCTATGGATATGAGTGTTCAGTGCTGTTAAGATTTGGCAGTGTTAAGAGCAGGTATGCTACCACACATGTGTGTAAGCTATTTGCTTCTATAGTCATCTCCTAGAGATAGAAAACCTGTGTTCTTACTAAATGTACACATTCTATTGCTTTTAACAAACAGATCGTATTTTATTTTTGTTGAAAGTCCATATAATAGCAATCAAACTTCTGATTGTTCTTTGTTTCAAGAACCTGAATAGCTCAGAAAAGGGGAAAATATAATTCTGTCACTACTTGGTAATAGCACATTTGATTGGAAGAAACCACTTTTTAGTAGTTACATTAGTGCATTCAATGTCAGACTTGTATGCTCTAGATGTGATAATCTTATTTCAGAACATACCTGGACATAACTCTATTGAAAATAGAATGACAGACATGAGTAAGAGTTGAGATCCAGGACTAGGTTCTTCATTGAGGGATAGAGGTAAACCAGAGCCAGGATTTCAAATCTGTATCGAAACCATTTTGGTAAACAGCGTACAGGAGAGAGCTCCAAAATGTGTGTTCTGAGCCTGATTCTGGAGAATCCTGGAGCAGGTAGTCCTTGGAGTGTGTGTACCATCCTTGTTGTCATTATAAAACCCTCTACCAGTCATCTAAATGGGTCCTAAGGCAGAAATCCTTTTGAGGGAGAGAAGTGTTATGATTCCATCAGGGTCTCAGGTGAAAAGGAACTGGAACACTCAACAGTGTATCAAAAGAGGAATCTCATCTCAAAGCTGGGAGGCAGTATATTGTCTTGATCTTAAAATGAAGCAGAATACTGCATTCAGAGGCTCCATGCAAAGTCGGTTAGATGATCCACAAGAGTCTCAGAGTGCTAAGCACGGACCCTTTAAAATCATCCTTACTAAAGTCAGGAAAAACCCAAGAGAACAGAGTTGGAGATGTAATATTATAGTTCTGTAGGCAAGAGAAAAATAAGGCAGAGCCTGAGACTCAGTTAAGGTCTCTGAGGTGACACTGTGGACCACAAACAATTATGTCATGTTTATTTTTTCTGCTGTATTTTTATCTTTTATTTTGTCCCCTCTGTATTCAGCAGGGAACATATATCCACAGTCCCAATTTTTCCAAGAACCTATATTCCAGGAATATAGAAATAGAAAACACGCAAACATACAGTGCACACAGCTTAGGAGGGAAGGTGTGGAAAAGTGGCCTGCGAGAATCCCACCCAGATTGCTAGGTAATGTTGGAAAAGGGACTTACTGTTCCTCAGCTTCCTCATCATGAATTGGGAAGTAGGATTAAATGAGGATCAATATTCACTTCTAACACTATTATTCAAGACTGTTATTCAGAGCTAATACAATAGAAACCCATTCTGCCCAAGATTTAAAAACCAAGGTTAGCACAGATGCCTGTTTTGTAATGTCCCCTCACAGATGTTAAACAGGGTTCATTAAGATCTTTAAGAACAGTGTACCTTCATTAGAGGTGGACTATTGGACCCATTCCTGGAGGCAAGGTGATGGTTTTGATGACCTCTGAGTGATTTTCATATTCGTGATCCCATGGAAACTCTGCTTATTGACTTTATTAAAATGGTTTTTCTAATAAGCCATAAAACAATCTAAAGCACATTTTCCAATTTTCTTGATTGGCATAAGATCAGTACATATGTTTCATTTTTCACTCACCCAAATTGTATCATGTCAACATGTGTCCTTGTAGAAATGGAATTTTCCATATGCAAAGGCAAGATTCATTGTGATGTACTTGCATGCTATGTCCAGGTGCAAATCATTTGGTGTATTAACATTTTCTCTTTAAATTTCTGGCAGTTTAAAATCTTGTTTAATGTTCAGTTTTATGCATTACGACATCACTGAAATTTTATACTATTGACATGGTGATGGAGAAGACACCTTTCTTTTTAAAGTTTTAGGCAAACTAAAATTACTTCATAGTAAAACTATTTCATAGTCAGGAATGCAGAACTGCTTTTTCCTTGAGCAGTGCATACCTGTGATATTGCTATGAGTGACTATTTAACAAGTGACTGCTATACAAAATAACAATGAGTGAATTGTAGTCGTTCATCCTCCATGTGAAACTCTGAGTGAGAGAATACAGTGTCCTGATCTATTACTGTGCCCAGGTCCTTAATTAGGCAGTGGTGATATAATGATAATACAAAACTGCCAAGAACAGCAGCTTCCACTTAGCAAACTCTCAAATATGTGTTGAATGAATGCATGGCCTCTGGTTTCACAGACCTTAGGGTCCATTTGAGAAAACAATTACAAAAGCAAATATCCCGAAGTGGGTTTAGTACTATATGGGGGCAAACTAGGGACAACTAGTTTAGGCAGCTTCTTGGAAGAAACATAAGAAATAGAGGAAGAAACTGAGAATTTAAGGATAAATACGAGTTAGCTTTTAGCCAGGGCAAGGGGAAATAAAGGAAGTTAAGAAGAAAGAGCATCTGTGAAGGCTAAAAGATGATTGAGAAGTTGGTAAGTTTCAAGAAGGGAATGAGATTTGGCACAACTGAAATGTTGCAGATTGTTGGGGTTAGAGGGGAGAGAATTTGAAAAAGGAATTTAGGGCAGAAGCACAAAGCCCTGAAAGCTATGTTAGGAAATTTAAACCTTATTTGGAAGGAATAGTAGATCACAGAAGTATTTTTGGAAGTACAGTGATATGACTGGTTACCAACTCACATGTAATGATCATCTTCCCAATGGCCCTGTGCCCTGAGCCTGAAGGGCAGTTGTCCTCCTTACATCTGCTCATTGGCACCTCTAGACCTTTGTCCTTCTCTTTCTCTTTTTGTCTCAATCTCTCTCTCCCCATATGTGTGTGTGTGTATGTGTGTGTGTATATATACATATAAATAAAAGATGCACACACATTCATACTTACATCTTATATGTATGACATTCTCTACCCTGCCCCCACTATCCTTTACACAGTGATGGTCACTGACAGTGATGGTCAAGTTCCATCACTCCTTGAGATTTTAGCACCTGGTTTACTGCCATTCTCCTCAATAACCCCTGAGTACTTGGTGATTCCAATACCCAAAAAGACAACTTTCAGTACTCTTTGTTCCTCAAATTCTTCTCTGCCAATTATCTGTCTTCCATTTCACCTTAGCAACCCAGTCTCAAGGTCATATGGAAGATAATGTCTTTATGAAATACTCTATTTCCTCCAAGTTCTCAAATTAAGCACCCCACTCTCCAAACATAATCTCTTATTTTTAATAAGATAAGCAAACTCCCTTTAGTATCCTAAGTACAGCAAGACTTCAACCCACTGGGGTATATGCTCTGTTAACGCTACTACCTTTTTACTGTCATTTATCCACTCCCGTATCTAATTTTATTCCTTATACATTATAAATGTGATAGTTTAACATTATAATCACTCCATTGCATATACCTCCATTTTCTGCCCCCGTATATATCTCTGCAGATACTCATTTGTATAACTCCAACTCTGGTTAAATGTAGTCGTTGTCTTTAGCTGTGACTGCATGTGGCAATAGAAAAACCAGCACCATGGTGACAGGACTGGCTTAAATTCATGACTACTTATCTCAAGTGACTTCTTAGTCCTCCAGCATTAACTCTTCTAAATGACTATTTCATTTCTTCTCTCCCCTCAAGCCTGTAATCCTTCCTCATTCTTTCAAACTCTCAGCTGAATAATCTTTCCTCTGATTTTACTGAGAAGTAAAAACCAACAGGAATACAGAGTACAGAATATTCATCACACATTCCCACCATAACATCTATTAAATATCTAGATCAGTTGGAACCTTTATATTCTGCCTACATTACTGATCCATGGATGAAATATCTGAGTTCCTATTGTGGTCAGCCCCTTCACTTTTGCCAAAAGATATACAGACATAGATAGATAGGTGTAGATTAGACATAGATACATAGATAGAAATAAAACACACATATATACATATGTGTGTATTAATATATACATACATATGAACATTTTATATATGTGTATATATGAGAGTGTGTATGTGTGTATATATATAATCTTTAAGATAAACCAACTTTCTTTAGTTCCACAACCCACTGCTTCTACTGTAAAATTTTACTGCCTCCTTTTACAGAAAAATCCTTGAAAGAAACATATTTACTTCTTTTCTTTACTTCCTTCATTCTTTTTCTAATAACACCAGTAGAATTGTGACCACCTCTTTACCAAAAGAAAAGTTGTCATGGTCACAAATATTCTCCATATTTTTAAAGCCAATATTTTATTCTTGGCCCTCAATCATTCTCAAATTATTGTAATACTTTCACACAGTAAAACAGTTCCATTCTTAAAATATTTGTCTTACAGGGCTGCTAGAAAGCCAGTGTTTCTTGGGGTCCACCTTCTACTGTACTTCTTGATCTCAACTTGGTTGTTGATTCTCTTTGTTTTCAAATCTGTATATGAAAGAGTCCCCAAAGCTACTTTTCCACCTACTCTGTGCCTGTCTACACTCACCCTGAAGGGGATATCTTTAAGCCTGTAGCTTTAGATGCCATCTGTATGCTGAAAACTCCCAAACTTACATCTTTAAACTTGCTCGTAGCTATTCCATTGTTAAAGAAAAACAGTAGACTCAATTTTAATTCTTGTGTTTCTCTCCCCACCCTATATTAAATCAACCCTTACATTCTTATGTTCCTTATATTCAAACATATCACAAATATAACCACTTATCACCACCCTTATTACTGTCAGCCTTGCTCTTGACATTGTTATCTTTTGTCTATTTTTCTCTAATGCAAAATGTTAATATTAATAATGAAGAAAACTGAGATGAGGATGATGGGGCCAGAGGAGGAACATGAGAACTCTCTCTTTCTGTCAATTTTTCAGTAAATTTAAAATTGCTCTAGAATGTAAATTATCTTAAAATTCTTATATGCCAAGTATCTATTAAATTTATAATCAAACATCTCTAATGTTATAGCACTTAACTTCAGTATTCACACTAACAAACTGCATTTCCTTTTAAGTACTAACTAAACAAAATTAAATACTTTATAGTATATGGTCTGTTTGAAAAACAGGGTCTTCTTTGGAAAAAAAACTAAAAAAAATCTTCAAAAGGAAAAATATAAAAATATCACAGCACTCCAAAATTGAAGTATATAATAAATAGGATTTTCTCATGCAAGTAGAGCAGCTGGTGATCTATAGTAATGGCAATTTTTCACAAAATTCCCTGAGTAACAAAGAGTGAGCAAGTACCCCAGAACATTCTGAATTGTAGTCCTTAGCTAATGTAATAATTTTTTTGATGCTTACAGTTCTTTTTTAAAAACTAGAATTTTCTTTCTTTTACATGAAAAATTCATGGTCATTTTAATATAAATATTTAAAGATTTTAAGAATTTATATTTCCCCAAATTTGGGGACAATTGGAAATCCAAGGATGTGTGTGATCTTTGTCTCACCACATAAATGCAGAAAGTTTCACATTGGTCTCTACAAGGAATGTGTTCACTTGACGGTCTATGTGTGGAAGGCAAAGTGAATGTGTTGTAAAGAAAGCAGCAATTAGCCTGTTCAACCCCAACAGTAGTCAGGAATTTTTCCAGTTCCTTTCCCACTTCATTAATTTATATGTGCATTTATAGAGATGCATGATTGCTTTCATTTATTCATTTATCCAGAGTTCTTTATCTGGAGGCTAAATGTGTCAGAACTTGTGCACTATCGGTGGTGGAAGCAATCTCCAAAAGTATTTACAAGCAATCTTAGATGAATTAGACAACAGTATTGCAAGATTAGTATCTTTTAAAGCACATATCGTTATATGGCACTCTCAGTACAAGAAGCCATTCTTCACCAGGTTGGACGACGTGCTTCCCCATTTACATGTGCACTATATCCAAGGAGATATATGTAGATATGTGAGAATATTTTTTGTTCTGCTAAAGAAACTTTTGGCCAAATGCAAAATGAAGTAATCATGTTATGAGCTTGTCTGATAAGATACACTCCATTTGGAAAACATTCTTCAAACTGGTAGTTCTCACCTCAGGAGGTCTCAGAGAATACTTCTGGAAGTCCATAGGTTGAAACTACTTTAATAATAACTTTAATATGTCATTTGCCTTTTTCACTATATTGACTTTGTATTGACAGTTACAAAAATTGCAGGTAAAATTGTTTACAGATGGTTCGTATGCGGTGATCTGTGTCGACTTTCAAAGAAAAGGAAGCAAAGAAGTATTTTGAAATATACTCTACTGAAAGAATGCTTACTATTTTCTCATCAGTTTCCATATATACAGAATTGGAATTCTCTTTTAAGGAATGTGATTTAAACATCAGTTGTCTGTCTTTGTCTTGTCAGCACTAATGAGGAAAGGCTGCAGGATAATATAATTTTCCATGTGTGTGTTTTTTTCATTTTAAAAAGTATAATGTGAAAAGATGTTTGTATTGTAGAAGACATTTCTTCCTGTTATCAATATTATCTTTCTGATCATTTAAGTTCTTTTTAGAGACTTATGAATTCTCTTCTAAATTAAAAAAAATCAAAATTAGATTATAATGTCCTCCATTTCCTTTGTGGAAAATTAAATATTAGTCCTTTGATTTATAAACCAATCATAAAACTGTTGCTTATTTCTTCTTCACATAATTATATATTTTACTGTATTATTTCTTGTAGTCTGTTTATTTATAAAAAAGCTTTGTGGAGACCTTTTATTTTTTTTTTCTACTTTTTTCATGAACTTATTTTGCTACAACATCATTTCTCTTTCTAATTTAGGATATGTATTTTTTATTTTGATACTAGATTCCATTAGTACTAATTTTTCTTCCTTTGTTTTTGTGTTTTTGGGTGAAGATCACATAGCTCTTAATAAAATTGCTATTTTTAGTGTTTTACGGAAGTTTCACTACCCTTTGCAGAAGCAGATTTCTCTAACTCACTAGTAGACTGTCACCTGTGCAGACAGCCTATGGTGTGGCAGGTGGTTTCTTAATAACTGGGCTAAATTCCTAGAGTATAGAGCCACGAGAAAGAGTTATCAACTCATGTTATAATAAGTAAAATCAAGTAGGTTTATCCTGAATTCTCTTGTTCTTAAATTCTTTTAATAACATTGTATAATTTTAGTCACATTTAATATTTGCATTTTTATAACTGATTTTTTTACAATATTCTGTTCTTTTGGTTAAAATAGCAAGGAGGAATAACTAGATTTTTATACCTAGGTCCAACATTATCGGAGATTAAACCTGGTGGTTCCTAATGTGTGATAACAGATTAAAACTTGGGACAAAAATGGCAATTCCATTTCTTTCGTTGAGTTTCATGGTGCTGGATTTCATCCCAATGTCCAAAGGCAAAGAGGCACATAGCCCAGTGCTCTGAAAAAGCTTCCTTCTGAAAGCAGACATCTGTTGTGTGTTAATCGAGCAAAGATAAAATGGTGAAGGAAGGAATGTTAGTCCCCTTAGGTGATTTATTAGTGCTCTCTACTATTTATATCCTCAGAGGGGAAAGTGGGAAGGAAATATGTATATCATGTGACAATCAAATCCAAGTGCTGTTGTCATGTAAATTAATATTAATATTATTTGACCATGTTTTGTCTTTTTTTGATGTTGGACAAAATGTTGTTATTCTTTACACAAATAATTACTTAGGTTGATGCAACTTCAAGTCAATTTTAATAACATTCCATATCAAAACCTTTATGAGACATTGGTTGCAAATTAAATGCCCTTAACATTTTGTTGTCTCACACATAGGTGAGAATATTCTACTCTTTAGAAAGAGATTCTCTATAGTTGTCTTTAATTTGGATAAAATTAGATAAATGTCCCTTATCAACATGATGCTCTATAAACT
This sequence comes from Lepilemur ruficaudatus, assembly GCA_963574885.1. Lineage (NCBI taxonomy): Eukaryota > Metazoa > Chordata > Mammalia > Primates > Lepilemuridae > Lepilemur > Lepilemur ruficaudatus. The sequence goes on from CAUYRT010073226.1 coordinate 26,971, forward strand.
CTTATAATATTGCCATCCCAAGTGATCTAATGCAATGCTGAAGTGTTCTCTCTACTGCAAATTTGCCACATGATACCGTGGCTTTGATTCCACAGTTGCTATGGTACCCAGAAAAAATGCTCAATATTAGTCCCTCAAGGCATAAATTACGAAGCACCATCATTTCAGGATGCCAAGTGCTTCACTCTCACTGGCCATAAAGCTGGCTTAATTTATTTGAAAGAAAAGAGAGAAAAAAAGAAAAGAAAAATAACTCTGAGCTAGGATAAATTGCTTAATAGAATGCTTTGTATATAAATATCAATTATCACACAAGAGTATCTAGGTTAATACATTTAAAGCAATGCTAATACTTATTACACTTATTAAGGCATCGATGCTCATTTATCAAATCAATTTTTAAAGATTTCCAAAGTTCATCATAGAGAGATAAAACAGTCCTGTTATAGATTCAAGTGACACAATTACTTAAGATAACATTATTAAGAACTTTACTGGATATGTTCAATTAACTTAATTTTTTTGTAGATACCTTAGAATTAATTTTGATTTGGCTTAATAAATAAAAATTATGGCAACTTCAAATGCATGTCACATTATTTTAAAATTTATTTTAACAACTTTATTAAGATCTAATTCATATACCATAAAATTCAGCCATTTTAAGTGTTCAGTTTAATTCAGGAGTTTTTAATATCATCATAGAGTTGTGTAATAATCACTACAATCTAATTTTAAAAAATTGTCACCATCTCAAAAAAGGAACCCCATACACATTAGCATACATTCCCTGTACTTGGCAGCCGCTCATCTACTTTCTCCCTTTATGGATTTTCCTATTTTGGAAATTTTATTTAAACGAAATCATAGAATATGTGACCTATTATTTACTTAGCATAATGTTGTCAGAGTTCTTCCATGATGTAGCATGGATCAATTCTTCAGTCTCTGTATGGTCAAATGATATCTCGTTGTATGAATATACCATTGTTTGTTTCTTTACTCATCAATTAATGGGTATTTGGGTTGTTTCCACATTTTGGCATTATTTTGTGTAGATTATGTTTTTATTTCCCTTGGAATTGCTGGATCATATGGTAACTCTATGGATGTTTGACTTTTCAGGAACTGCTGAATTATTTTTCAAAGTGGCTCCATCATTTTACATTATCACAAGCAGCGTTTGAGGGTTCCAATTTCTCCACATTCTTAACAACACTTGTTAGAGTCCATCTTTTTGACAATTGCCATCCTCACTGGTATGAAGTGGTATCTCTTGTGATTTTGATTTGAATTTTCCTAATGATTAATGATGTTCAGCATATTTATATGTGTTAATAGGCCATTTGTATATTTTCTTTAGAAAAATACCTGTTGACATCCTTTGCTTATTCTTCAGATGTTTTGTCTTTTGATAATTGAGTTATGTTTTTAATCTCTTCTGGATACAAGTCCTTTCTCAGAGACATGATCTGCAAATATTTTCTTTTATTACTAGCATTCTGTGGATTGTAATTTTCACTTTCTTGATAGTGTTCATTGAAGCATAACATTTTCTTTAAATTTCTGATTAAGCCCAATTTTGCTTTTCTTCGTTTGTTGCTTGTGTTTTTGGCATTGTGTATGTTGTCCAATCCAATGTCATAAATATGTACTCCTATGCTTTCTTCTAAGAATTTTACAGTTTTACGTCTTCCAGTCAGGTTTATGGTCTATTTTGGGTTAACTTTAATGAATGGTATATGGTGGGGGATCAACTTCATTCTTTTGCTTGTGGATATCTAGATTCCAGAGCTATTTGCTTAAAAGATTATGATTTCTTCATTGAAATGTCTTGGCACACAGGCCAAAAAACAATTACCATAAATGTAAGAGTTTCTTTTTGGACTTTGAACAATTTTATTCCATTGATCTATATGTCTATCCTTATGCCAGTAAAACATTGTCTTGATTACCATAGTTTTGTTTTTTAACTAAGTATTGAAAACAGCAAATGTGAGTTCTCTAATTTTATTCTACTTTTGTAAGATTGTTTTTATACTTACTTTTCTGTTGTTGTTAAGAATGTTGAGCTTAGCACAGTCTTACCCACATGTGTTCTCAGATAGAAAAGAATACTGGCACAAAAGTACAGCCACTTGCAAAGTTATTCTAGTTTTTTTGTCATGTAAAATGACAGTAAAGCCTTTGGGAAAAAATTGGTCAAAATATTGGAAATATAGTTTTTCATCAACTCAATCACTGTAATGGGCCAATTAGAGAAAACTATCTCCAAACTGTTTCCAAAAGTACAATATCTTTAAGATGGTACTTTCTCAAATCTGAATCTTTGTCATCCATATGGAATTACTCAATTATACCAATTCACTTATAAGCAAACGTTGTACCGTTTGCTCTAAAGAATTTAATTTAGAGATCGAGTGGTTCAGCTGAGATATCGTCATATTAATTTCATTAATCTTATATCTACAGCAATTGCATTGTTAGTATAGCTTATTAAAAAAGTTATAGCTTATAGACCTCAAAGGTCAATAAATTATTTCAGCGATGTATTTATCCAATGCTAGCTTGTTTGAGATTCCTTCAACATTTTAATAATCATCTAGTAGACAATGATGCCACTTATTTTAAATAGAAAGTGTTTGGTGATATTTAGTAGCCAGTTCTATGAAACCTTGAAATTCATGTGAAATTTAGTGGTGTATGTATGTATAAAAGAAGGTCAATAATTAAACTGGATAAATAATTCTTGTAAATCATCATGGGTTTACAAGACACAAGACATAATAATTTCTTGAAATCACTAAATTGAAATCATCCAATAATTTCTATACAGGCAGTAAAAATGTATTATATTGGAGGACCTGAAGTTGATTGTGACATTGAAAAGTATATAGAATCATGTAACACAAACTATGTACTTTGTGAATTTCCCAAAAGGCAACCACTTTCCACCTGAGATCGCCAGGACATTTTAGTAAAGTGTCCCCATTGATTTTACTGATTTTTCCCCCCAGGTGAAGAGTTCATTATGATATAGTTCCTTGAAAAAGTGGCTTAGAATATTTCAAGTCCAATTATAAATATGTGTGCAAAACTCATTCTTTATTAATTATTTGAAGGGAGCAAATATCCATTCCTGCTCCTTCCTTACAAAGGCTCTGTGTTACATGAGCTGGGTTTAGGGAATTTGTGAATAGGAGACTTATCTGAATTTTTGCCATCATTCCTCATTACCTTAATCAAATTCTAAGCTGGACAGATTATAAATACACCCCACTGTGGGTACCTTGGAGCAGAATGGGAGCAGATTGTCTAAAAGCATTTGCCAGAATCCCCACTGCTCAACTTGTCACTTCAAGTTCCATAACAAAAATCGGTCCTATTCTATTGCTAATGGAAAGATGTATCAAAACAGATTATCAAATATTTCTTTTGAGATTTAGATAAAGATTTATAGCTCCAATAAAAACGGAATTTATGTCCCATAATCTGCAGTATGTAATAGAATTTTTTCTAGTCTTTTATTTGTTTTACTATATTTTCCTTTTCTTTTTAATTATGGAAATTAAGATGTTCTAATAACTGTAATACCTTTTTAGCTAAAATAATTATCCCCATATCACCAAGGTTTATACTATAGACGGGCCACTGTTATGTTGTCCATTTTATCAGATTCTAAGATGTAGTTTGAGTATATTTTTCTTGAGTCATAAATTTTTGGGAATCTACCCAGATTTCAGGAAGACTGCCTGGGGCCATACTAGAGTAGCAGTAGGAACAAAGCAATTATTCTGTACTCACAGCAAATATTGAATTGGATTCATCTGGCATATGCAAAGCTTTAGGATACTATTTACATAAAATTTTTCAAATTATGGCCTACTTGCTTGGCAAAGACTTTTAACAACAGTGGAAGGGCATCTGTTGCTTTAGCCCATCCAGCATCCTTTTATTCTTCTTAAATAAGCAAACACTATTTCAGGCACTTGAAATACATACATGAATAAAACAAATACCCCTGCTGCATGGAATTTGCATTCCAGTGGAGGGAAACAGAGAACATTAATATATAAATCATATAACTGTTAGAAAGAAAATCTCAGAATTCATGCATTGAGGACAGGTAGCAGTATTAAATATGGTGTCTGGCCTGAGCTTTGAGTAAATACATAAAACATGATAAAGTGAATCATTCAGATTTCTGTTGCAGGAAGATTCCAGGCAGAAGGAACAGTCAGTACAAATTCTTGAAGGGAATAATCAAATAGATGAAGAAACCGATGATATACGATTGAGCACTGCATATTGATGAAGCTGTGTGTGTCCTTGAGTAGGTGAAAGCGAATGGAGTCTGATGCCCAAATAGGGGGCAGATTAAGTTTATATATACATATATATGTGTGTGTATATACATAAAAATCATAGTGTATAATATGCATATATTATATAATATATACATATATAATATTATGTATTATGTAATATGTATTATATACATATATATTATATATGTGTGTGTGTCTTATACATATAAATATGTAGTTACAGCACTATCAGAAGGCTCACACTCAGGCCAGGGCAATTGTACTGACTTCTACTTCAAGTGTGTTCCAAGACTAGCAACTTATTACCTGGGAACTTGTTGAAATGCAGAACTCTTGAGCCCACCCTGAGACCCACTGATTCGTTATTTGTATTTTAAAAAGATCCTAAGGTGATTCATCAAAATGTTAATAAAAGAAGAGAGAACATGAGCAAAGGCATGGACGGGTGTGGGGAAGAGGAAAAAAGAACAAATGCCACCACGACCAACAGCAAATCTACACTGCTGTGTGCAGAGAACTATGGAAAATTCAGAGGACAACGAAAACTGAGATTGCCCTGATGGGAAGTGATAGGAGAGAGAAAATTAGAGGAGGATTTGTGTACTGAGATTGATTTTGTAGGCACCGGGGACTCTTGACGGATTTTTCAAGTGCATTGAAATGGTCACAATTGAGTTTTAGCCAGGTCTTTGAGGTGGACTAGATGAGATTGTAAAAACCTGGATTACACTTTGGGCACTTCCCATTGCTCTTAAAATACACTCAAAATTAATTTAAGTGTTATTTATTTTTTTATTTTAACTTTTATAAGAGCTTGGCAAAGATTTAGAAAATATCAAAATATTTAAACAAAATGAATAATAGTAATGATAATAATACAGCCATCTCCATCAGTATTTTGAAGTGTTTTTGTTTTTATTTTCTTTTTATATATACTATTAAATAAGAAATGTCATAAATTATTCACAATTTTTTGAGGATATTTTTCTCAACTTAAAACATAAAATGGCATTATGAAACCTAAATAAACATTTTAAAGTCTGCACAATGTTCCATTTTAATGTCTACAGACTATAATTAAACATAATACTCTCAATAACCATTTAAGTCAATTTGAATTTTCATGATCATAATGGAATATATTTGTGCAAAAAGAGCGTTTATTTACTACTGATATTATTTTTCATGCATTTCAATTCATGATGAATAAAAGCATGAATATTTTAGGACTTTTGATATGATTTGGATTTCAAAATGCCTTAAAAAATTTTCACCAATTTATATTTCCACCATCCTCATCATTTTAGTGTTGTAAATTTTTTCCTGATCCCAAAAAAAATGCATGACCTTTATTTAAAATGAATTATGCAAAACAAATGTAAAGATAAAAATAAAAAATACCCATAATCCTGTCTGTCAGCGATAACCTCCACTGACTCTAACTTTTTGCCCTATTGCCTTTCAACTTTGTCTATGCAGTCACATATTTTATATCCATCTCTATACATGTGTGTCTATATATGCATTTACCTACTGATTTACATACTCTCTATACATTTGTTAATGCATACACACCTGTACACACACTCTGCAACATGGTCGTTAATAAGTGTGGATTAAAGGTACTACGTAAAACTTCTCTCAATGGTAAACGGAGGCAATGATTCCTTTAGCTATTTCATAAGTGTATGTCCATAAATCTTAAACATCATTAAGTGACTCAACGATTGATAACACCACACTTTTTAATTAAATGAAGGCCAATCTCTTCCTCTCGTCAGTTGCTTTATCCAGCAGAGGGCTTTCCGTGCTTGGCATGGTACAACCGTATGTGTCCTCCATCACATTCTCTAGATATTAGAGCCAGAATATCTAATTGAAAATAGATAAGCAAATGCCTTAGGAGAACTACATGTATATATTTTACAATACTGAGTTGCTATCTTATGTGAAATTGTAGAGCTTGCTGTTCTTAACATTATATAGTAAACTACAGTTTTTCAAATTGTTTTCTTTACTGCATAGTATTTTAACACATAGATATACTACTATTTATTTTAATTATTTCACCAATTTAGGACATGTGTGCATTGTTTCTGTTATTGTTTCTGTGTCCATACTAAAATGGACAACTTTGGTTTATTGTAAGTTTTCTGCATCTCTGATTGTTTCTATCACTCTTGGTAGCATTAGATAATATGTTGCAGTTTTATATTTGTTGCTATTTTACTTAGATGACTGTACCCTTATCAGCTACATGGGTGGGTTTGGTAATTATCTAAATGTGTGGTCCGTAACCACCCCCACCCCCACCCCCAGACCAGTATCTGTCCGTGGTCTGTTAGGAACCAGGTCGCAGAGCAGGAGGTGAGAGGCATCCCTGCAAGCAAAGCTTCCTCTGTACTTACAGTCGCTCCCCATTGCTTGCATCATGGCCTGAGCTCGCCTCCTGTCAGATCAGCAGTGGCATTAGATTCTCACAGGAGTGCGAACCCTACTGTAAACTGCACATGCGAGGGATCTAGGTTGTGGCTCCTTATGAGAATCTAATGCCTGGTGATCTGAGGTGGAGCTGAGGCGGTGACACTAGTGCTGAATAAATACAGATTATCATTAGCAGAGAGGTTTGACTGCACAGAGACCATAATAAATCAATTGCTTGTAGACTCATATCAAGACCGTATCAGTGATTGGCAATTAAGTGACAATTAAGTAACAATTAAGCTGCATCTGGTGGCAGACTTTAAGTCAGAATCCAAAAGTATTTTAGTCTGTGTGTGGCCTGCCCATTATTTTATTTAGCATTTCTGTCTGCGCCTCTTTCCTGCACTGTGCACTTATCTCAGTCACAGCTTTGGTAAGCTCCCAAGCTAACCCTAACAAAAATGAGTGAAAAACAAACGTTGCTGAAGAGCTTCTTTGAAAAGGGAGAAAGACCCAATGATGAGACAGCAGAAGCCCCTAAGACTGCCAACAAAATGAAAGCTATATTTAAAAGAAAATACCAAGTCCTACTTAAATTACATTCATTGAAACAGGTGATTCACATTTTCCAAGTGCACTTTGTAGAATATTAGGCGACTGGCTATCCAACCAAGCCATGGAACCTTTAAAACTGCTTCACCACATGGAGACCAAGCACCCTGCATTAAAAAGACAAGCCTTTGGAGTTTTTCAGAAGAAAAAGCTTGAACACAAAGAACAGAAACAATTATTGAAGGACACCACTTCATCAGATATGTCTGCACCAAGAGTGTTATTCTTACTGGCTAACCACATTTCTAAAGCTAACAAGCCCTTTACTATTGGTAAAGAGTTGATCTTGCCGGCTGCTAAGGACATTTGCTGTAAAATTTCAGGAGAGGCTGCAGTTCAAAAGGTGGCTCGTGTTCCTCTTTCAGCTAGCAACATAACTAGACAAATTGATGAATATTGAGGCATGATTGTTAGAGAGGTTGATGAGTCTGTTAGTAATGTTAAAACAAGGGAACCATGGTTGTTTTGTAGGAGATGTTTTTCAGGAGGATGTGCAGGGTGTGCATGAGGATATGTTATGTGCACTTTTATTGCCAACCAACACCACAGCTGCAAAACTGTTCAAGTCTTTGAATGATTCCATATCAGGAAAACCTCATTGGTCTTTTTACATCAGTATATGCACGGACGGAGAGGCTTCCCTGAGTGGATGGATTTCTGGTTTCACTACTTGGGTCAAGGAGGTCACTTCTGAATGTGAGTCTACTACGCAGTGTGTCATCCATAGAGAAATGCAGACTAGCTGAAAAATGTCACCTGAACTAAATGTTTTGCAGGATGTGATTAAAATTATCAACCACATTAACCACATGCCCTTAACTTACATCTGTTCATGCAGCTCTCTGATGAGATGGACACAGAGCACACATGTCTTCTCTTATATACAGAAATGAGATGGCTTTCTAAAGGTATATCACTGGCCAGAGTTTTTGAGTTATGAGACCCACTCCAGAGATTTCTAAAAACAGCACTGGCAGCACATTCCAGTGACACAGAATGGGTCACAAAACTTGTTTACTTGTGTGACATATTTAACCTGCTTCAATGAACGCAATCTGTCACTTCAGGGGAGAAAGATAACTTCTCAAGTCGGCAGATAAAGTGGCTGTATTCAAAGCCAAACTGAAATTATATATAGGGCAACTAGTGAATATTGCGATTTTTGACATGTTTCAAACATTAGCAGAGATTTTGAAAGATACTGAACCAGGGATTTCTTTTTCCCAGCTGGTACACAATCACCCATCTCAGCTTTCAAAAATGTTTGAGCATTACTTCCCAACCACAAAAGACCCCTGAACTGAGAAGGAATGGATCTGTGACCCATTTGTGAATAAGCCAGGTGAATCAACTTTGTCCTTACTAGAAGATGATCAACTGCTTGAGATCGCAAATGATCTCAAGGTAATCTTTAAGGTGTCCTTAAAAGTATGTTTGAGAAAACTTCAAAGCTCCAGATATACTGGATTAAAGTCAAGGCAGAATATCCTGAGATTGCCACAAAAGCACTGAAAAGCCTGCTTCCATTTCCAGCATCTTATCTTTGTAAAGCAGAGTTTTCTGCCATGATAGCAACCACAATGAGATTAGTTCACTATTGACCCCCATTCTTTAGTGTGTAGGCAGAGTGGTTTGTTTAATACTTAATGCCATTCCATTCAATTTAGAACAGAATCCCCACTTCCTGGGCTCTCCAGGTTGCTACATGCCTACATTCTGGCCATTAGAGTCTCAGCTTAAACAGTCCTACGTAATTTAGGGCTTCCAATCCAGCCAATCAGTCCCTGTTTCATCCTTCTCTATATTTTCTGCTTACACTTTATCACGAAGTACATTGTTCAGTTATGTTTTGTTTTCTCTACCTTTCCACCACCTCAATTTTAATGTCAGAACGAATGCAGCAAGGGCCTCATCTGACTTATTTATATCTGCATCAGTCATTTGGCATATAACATTTTCTAACTAGATATGAAAAGAAGGAAGAAAGAAAATAATGGAGGAAAAAATGAAGGAAGAAGAAGCAATATAATGGGAAGTTGTATTTTTCAAAAACCACATAATAAAGAAATTAGAAAATATTATTATAGTAATTTGTTGAACTATATATTAAAGACTTAGATTTTAAATATAGGAGTGAATTTGCTCCAGATGATACTAGCAGATAAACAACTTTGAAGGAAGCAAAACTTAAGGGATAAGTTTAGATTTCTAAAAACCAAAATCAGCTTTACTTTGATACCCCAAAGTTGCTGCTCATATTAAATTACAGTTGGAGATGCCATGTATCACTGGAATAATAAACACTAGTTACGATACAGCGACTTATATAGGTAGGGGACACAAGGCTAGAAATGGGGGAAGAGTGGCAATATAGAAAAGAGTTTGTTAAACACTGTAGTGTTCATTTTGATGTTTATTTTATTACTGAATATGTGCATTTATTGTTATTGAAAATAAATGGATATTTCCATATATTCATGCATGTATATAAAAGAATCTCAAACATGAACTACTGATAAGTATTAAATATTTGCCGTACAAATAATAAACATTGTTTTTGAAAGGATTAATTCATTTCAATTTTTTTTCATTAAGGGCATTTTTTGTTCAATGGGAGATAGGAAACAGTGTCTTATATATCATGGGTTCTCATGTTTATTTAAATTGTATCATTTTTAAACTAAGTAAAATTATATATATTTATGGTATACAACATGATGTTATGATATATGCATACATTGTAGAATGGCTAAATCAAGCTATTTAATACGTGCATTACCTCACATACTTATATTTTTGTGGTGTGAACATTTAAAATCTCTCTTAGCAATCTTCAAGTATACAGTATATTGTTATTATCTGTAGTCACCAGGATGCACAATAGATCTCCTGAACTTAACCTGAGCATTTTCTACTTTGCTTTCAGCTTGATGATTCCCTGAATCAGATCCGTAAGCTCCAGAGATCTCTGGATGAACAGAAAGAAACAAATGAAAACTTGGAGCTTGAACTCAGGCACTTAGAAAACCGGTAATTATTTCACAAAATACGTTGAATTCAAGATTGGGACCTTAGGTAAGTAAATCTTGATATACTTTTCTTCTTTCATATTTTCTTAAATTTCAGTAACATTATTTTCACTAACTAGGAATATTAATAAAAGAAACTTACAGATACTTAATACTTGAATTGATGGGCTACTTAGTTTCTAGGGGTTTTTTTGCCTAATAGATGTTGCATGTTATGGTAAAGACAGTATAAATATTATTTAAAAACAACTTTTACTCTAAAAGGTGTAAATTTTTTGAAAGGCAAAGGGAGTTTTCAGAATACATTTCACATAAAAGCTGAAAGAGTTATCATATCTGCAAGAAAAAAGGTAAGTATAAACCATGCAAATTGCTAAGTGGTGGATAAGAGAACTGCATTTAAGTAAAAGTAATGGTTTGGTTAAGTAATTGATAGTCTGGTACATATGTGTTTTTTCTCTATGTAGTGCAAGTGGCAGGTTGTGTGAAAAAAATAACTCTAGAGAGGTAACTAAACTCCTTGTATAATTCGTTTATAATTCTTATATAATTCTTAATACAAAACAGAAGTGGGGAGAGGAGTCAGACAAAGTGTTTTGCATTATAAAGAGACTGAAGGACAGCTAAGATCTGCACTCTAACTAATATTAATATCCTTAGAGAAAGTAGTAGATCACCTGAGATTGGAGCTAAGGCAAAGCTACAAGCATCTCTGATAAAGTAGAAGGGCTTTTGACTTGTATCTGGGTAGACATTTCTGCAGCAAAATCATACAAGAGCCCGTCGGCATTGGGAAGTAATGGCTAGGTATAAGTCAGGCTGAAATAAAGCTATGGTTTCCCTTGTTGTGGTAGGAATGAAGGAAAGCACAAAACTGTACTTAGATGAATATTTAAAACCTTTTTATATATTATAGTTTACTGCTTTGTATTTAACTTTATTTTAAATGTAAAAAAATTGCTTAAAAAAGACATTATATAATGTTGCATAGCTATTTCTAAATGAAGTTCATTTATAAAATTTATCTCAGTCAATGGTTTTCTTCATTCCTTCATTGATTAGGAAGAAAAATGAAGTCTTATGAATTCATTAGTAAATAAAGATTACTTTGATAAATTAATCTCTCTTTGTAAAAGGCTTTGTTGTTTGCTGAGCCCCCACTTTTGTCCCTGTTTCTCTCTCTAACATGAGGGGAAGGGAGGTCTCAGCACTGCCACTAAAGAGGCCAGCCACTGGCCCGAGACTGGCCCTTGAGTGTGCACCCGTGAGTGTTTGCTGGTCTGTGTAGTAATACAGTCCAGTTTGTCACTGGTACCCTTGCTGGGTTCTGATGCTGAAATGTGAACTCCCTTCTCTTTGCTTGACATTCCTCTTGCTGAACTGGCTCCATCTTAGCTCTTTCTGGTATAACCTCTTCTCTCTCATCACATCCCCTGTTAACTCACTGGCTGAGGGATTCACCCAGCTGGCGCCTTTAGGATGGGCCCCAGGCAGGGTCTCATCTCAGCCACAAACCCAGATGAGCACTGGGTGCAGATTTGAGAAGCTAAATATTAGAGCTTTCACTGCCTGACCATGTTTCTCTGCTTTTTTGTGGCTGTGCCCCAAGTGGATGTGGGGCAACCTACGAGGCATCTTCCTCTCCAGATCCCAAATACAAGTGGAAAACAAGTCTCCCATCCACCATCCCTCAACACCTGACTTAACTTCTAACAATTTCTTTCACACTACCTGTCTCCAGGTCAAAGCACATAAAAGGAAAATTGAGACTCTTTCCAGAAAGAGTTGTTTGCCTCTCAATCCCAGAACCAAAAAGGAGTGGTTTTTTATATTCTCATGTTCCATCATGTTCTTTTTCTACTCTAGAGCTCAACTATTGTGATAGGCAAATGAGGCAGCTCCTCTCTGATCTCAATACCAGCTCTTGATAATAACTACCATTTTCAGGTCTACTGTGAGCAAAGCATTATTCCAGATGCTTCAGGTATATTGACTAATTTAATATTCATAAGACGTATATGATGGAGACTATCATTATCCTCATAAGTTGGATGAGGAAATTGAGACATGGTAGGATACGTGGACAGGATTACAGAAGAGAACACTGGAAGAAGATTAATTTTCATTCAAGGATGCGGTTGCTTAGTGAACATTTGGTTTGTACAGATAATGAATTAAGACAAATATTTGCCTCAATGATTTTCATATCAAATATTGGAAACTAAAATGTTTTATCAGTTATCTCTTGCTGAGTAATGAACTATGCCAAAACTTAATGGTTGGAAACAACAATGATTTCTTATTCCCTGCCTTGACTGTTTTTCAAAAGGGTGGTTCTTGTGCTCCTTGTGATGTTGGCTGGAATCACTCCTGAGGCTGAATTATCTGAGAGCTCAGCTGGTGCTGGAGTGTCCAACATGGTTTCACTCATATGTCTGGATTGGCTGGGATGTTTGTGTCCTGGGCCTTTCTCTTCATTTAATTAGTTTGTCATCATTCAGTGTTACCTCCTGGGTTACTTAAATGGCAACTGGTTTCCAGTGAATTCTGCCTTTACCTCTGGATCCCTGCTCACCCTCCTACACATTCTTCCCTCAGAAGAAATGGCCATGTTGGCTGCCGAGTAGCTTCTCACACATCCTGTCCGTGGAATACTGGGGAGGCAGAGGCATCTTAATTTATATATATTTATAAATACATATTTTCAAAAAATTTTGATTTTGGTAAAAATCACGTAACATAAATTAACTGTTTTGTACTTTTGCAATGTACAGATAGATAGGTATGTGTAGGTCTCTTACATTTTTTTAGCAACTTGTATTGACCTTTAATTTGATGAGATCATATGGATTGTTTAGAAAGGTTTGTGATAGCCTTTTACTTATACACGTATTTCTCTAGCTAAATCATAAAATAAGCTTTCTTATTTTTTTATCTCCATGACCTTGAGCAGGCTACTTATAATAAAATTATATAATATTCTCCGAAAGACTGAGTGAAATAATAAGTGAAACACTTGATAACAGCACCTGACATTAATAAATATTCAACAAGTATCTGTTTATTCATCTCATTCTACTTTTTAAGAGATAATTTACTCCAGAACAAATAAATTTAGGAAATGAAATTTCTGTGCAAAAGGAAAATACTCTCTTTAAAGAAATTCTGGAAATACCTAACAGAATATTTTAAAATTGTAATGATGCTTGCCCTCAATTTCAACTACTTAAAACTTTAAACCTTGGGTAGGTTTTCTTATTTTATTGAAATATCTCAAAAAATTATTTACATTTCTACAAACTTCATTTTATACTACCAATCTTGACATCACACAGTTGAAACTTGTATATTAGACTAAAAAATGTGAGTATGCATCATTGTGATACAAAAATATAGACATCAGCCAGCAAATTCAACAGCTGAATTTATGTCTTTAAATGTTCTCATTTGTCATTTTAAGGAAATACTTAGAACTATACATGTTGGAAAACTCTCAGAATAAAAGGAATTTGGAATCTAAACATTTTCTTTCATTCAGATAGAGTTAATACTCACAACCACATTAAAGAACCTCCCATATTATTCTTAAAATACCACTTTGTGTTAATTACTTAATTGTTGTATCAACTAACTTCCAAATATTTACATTTTAAAATAGAACTATAGAAACTTAAGGGTATTTTATATCAATCAGCGTGAAGAAAAATATATTGCAACTGGAAAAGTTTAATTAATATTTTTATTGCAAAATACCACAGGTTAATGTAAAAATTGAAGCAATATATACAGAAAAATTTGCTTTTATTTATTCTTATGTTTCCAGTAATGTCTATCCTCTTATGTAGCTCTTACAGAGGTTAGTAAAAATATATGAAAGAAAAGAAGTATTAGTTGATTTTAAATCAAACTGTTAAAAATACTGTATTGCCTCCATATCAGAGAGGAACTGGTAAACAGACTTTAAAAATTAGTGAAAACTAACATGTGTACTGTGCATATTTTCATCCAAAATGCAAAGGCCTTCTGTGTCCTAGACTAACCTGGCCTGTACCCTATCTCCAGGAATAAAAATGTACTCTGTGATTGATGTGAGAAATGTGATAATCTCCAAAGCATTCTCTCCTTGATAGGTGTGTAACTTTCCTTATAGTGACGTAACTTGAGGTGTATCATACCAAATGGAGTGGAAGGCATGGGAATAGTTATCTGTGATTTTAATTCATGTTTCTCTTGCTCACATGATCTGTTTCTAAAGAACCGTAATATTTTTCTCCTCATTATATACTGTAGCAAAGTTAGTACTGTTTTCTGAAATCACCTCCAAACATCTGGTTTCTATGTCTTCAAATGATGGCTAAATTTTTTATTTGTTTATAGACATAACTAATGCAGGGAAATTTGAAATTTCCTGCTCTGATTGAGGACAGTTCCACTGGTTAGAAGAGAGTAATTTTTAAAGATGTGCTCAATACATTTACATTCACTGTATTTTCCAAAGAAACTAGTAAAGAGACTTTTTTCAGAAGCAAACTCTACCAGATATGTATAATTATTTTCACAATAATGACTTGGCAAATTTAAATAGAAAAACAATTTCTATATTGAATCTAATAATATTCTTATTTGGACTTGTAAAGATCTATTCACAGGAGGACTGTATCTCATAGTTGAATGCATTCTGTTGGGAGAAAATAATACTGAGTCCACTTGAACTGTAATTATTGGGGTGAGACACAATCTATGGCAACAAGTAATGGTAGGAAGAGATTTGTTCTAAGTGAGCTATTCAATAGCCACATGGATGACCTGCATAAAGAAACAGCGAAACAGAAAATCTATAATTCTAAATTATTTTGTGTCAGGAGTGGAAATGAAAAATGATCCCAAAGGAAGAGAATGTAATTTATTAGAAAAAATATGAAAGAATAACTCACATAGTAAAATCTAATGGTATAAGAAAAGACTGCTGAAGCACTGTGATATTAACAATGGATCTCATTTTTTCCCTGTGTGACTGACACTATCCTACCTCTTTATGAGGTAGAAATTGCTATCTCCACGTTACAGGTAAGAAACAGTGGCTTCCCTGAGTACCTGATTTGCTTAAGTGTCCCATGCGTATCTGAGGATTAGAAAAGACCTCTACTTTTCTATCCTGCCAGAATTATAGAAGAGAGGGTTTGGAAACCTTCAGAAATGCATAAGACATTTAAGCAAATCATTTAATTTTTTAAATTTTCTGTCTTCTCACCTGTAAAATGGAGATAGCAATACCTGTCATAATTATAAGCTTGCGGCCATAATTTAGTGTATGATAATTGTGCCATTTTGAAGAAGGCCAACATGTTTCATGATTGTTTTATGAAGTTTAAAAGGATATATTAAGTAAAGAAATACACATATAAAAATGTTTTCCAATGACCGTGAATTCATCAATCATTTAAAATTTATTTATTTAATTTGGTATGTACTTCTTTAATATTTAAAATTGGCCATGCTTTCCAGTTCTGCTCACCAAAATGAAAATAAGATCTCAAGGAAGAATGACAATGAGGCATAGGTTTGAGAATATTTTCCACAAGGGTATATTAGAAGGAAATATGGTTCTGTTACTCTTAATAGTTGCTACAATTTGACTATTAATATTAAACATATAAAATTTTGTTCAAAGATGTTGGGCAGTCCTCTGTGGCAAGAGATTACTAAGTGGAAGTACATAACTTAAAAGTAAAAAGTAAAGAAATGTTATTTTAAACTTAAACTGTATGTTAGGATAAAGAATGAGATGATCATATTCAGATCTATAAATTGTAATTTTATGAATGAACACATCCCTCCTCTTAGACATATTATTCATTCAGTTGCGTAAAAGCAGATTATATGAATTCCCTTTAGCTTGCTTTTAGGTCTGTTATTTCTTCTCTCTGAATGGATGGGCAATAGCTCAGAGAATATTAGGGTTGAATGGGAATACAGCTCTTTTACATAAGTTCTTAATTAACTTAATTTCTCTAGATAGGAAATATATTTTGGAATAAATTCTCTGATCTTAAATGTGGTATTTAAGAAGTGGCTGTTTTAGTTGCACCATTGAGCACTTGGTACTTTGATACTTTATTTTAATGGTAAGTCCTACAATCATGTAATAGGGTTAATGTTTCCATTATGTGACTTATCATTTAGAAAAAGAATTTGTAAAATGTTTGTTTGGAGGCTACAAAACACATACACACACCACAATCCCCCCATGTTGAGCTTAGACATTGTACAGATATTAGTAATAATGATGAGATAATTACTGAAAATATAAGAATGGTGGTACTTATTTTACATAAAGAGTAGGAGTGAAAACAATTCCAGGGACTCCAATAACTCAGTAATTCTTATTATAAGCTGATGCTTTATCTCAACATCACCAAAAGCAGCAATAGTTACTATAAATATTTAGAAACTGGGAGATAGGTCAACAAATGTCTTGACTCATGCTGTGGTAATTCAATGCTTCTTTTTCCAGAGATTTGTAAGAGCATTTTTAAAAAGTGTTAAGTAACATTTAAAAACAGGAATTTCAGAATTGAAAAGCACAAATGCTTTCATAATAGCAATGTGCATTTTCTGTTGCCAAGCTTCACTGAGGATAGGATTGCTTTTAGTACTCCTCTTTTGCTTGGATATCAATAACTGTAGCATTTCCATAGTTTGCCAATGTTGCCAAATGTCCCAATTTCAAATATAGGGTGAGGTCTAGAGAGACAATGTAAATAACACCAGTTTCTGTACATTATTCTCCTGACACTTGATCCATGTGAGGAACTTGTGTAGTAGTTTACTGAGGACTATAATTAAGTCTTTGATTTAGAAAGCATTACTAATTCCTGTCACATGAAAGTCCCTTTATGTTTTTAAAATTCAAAGTTTATGAAAACCACGAAAAGTACAAAATACAGTATAAAATGTGTGTATTGATTTGTCTAAATTCTATTTGGGGATGGGTGACAATGACATTTGCAATATTTAAGACACTAATAAAATGGTGTCTAAAATATTAAACCCTAAGTTTTATTTGTTTTCCTTATTACAACATAATGGAATTAATATTTTGAGCAGAGGGCATGAGTTTGTGAGCCCTCTATCTAAGTTTATTTAAATTAGCAACATTAAAAATAAGTAAATCTGTGAAATTAGATACAATCTGATAAAAATTTTAAAAATCAGCACCAAACCATACAAAATTAAACTGCACGTAGATTAAAGAAAGAGATAATATTGAAAACAAAAGTATACTGTGGAAGTATCACAAGAAAATGACATTTATTTTGGTCACCATTTTAAGCAAACACAAATCTCAGAAGCTATAAACTATGGAGTGTTTGACCTCATAAAATTTCATTTTACTCAAAGGCTCATGCCTCAAAGACAGCTGCTCTTAAATATGTCGGATGCTTTTCTTGCTGTTATATCCTCAATTTCTATATTCTATGCTTTTCCTACTTCCCATGTCATATTATTTCTTGATAACTCGTTACAACTGATGAAGATTTACCTCTTACATCACAACCTCTGCCACTCTTCTCCTATGTCATCATGCTATGGTTTATACTCAATTCTTAGTGAAACAGAATTACATTTTCATGAGAATATTAAGATTGTTTACTGCAGAGCTTTGTGGTGTACTATGATTACATGTTCTGTCTTGCACCATTTTTAATTTTTTTTTTTTTAGTTTTTGAACTTAATCATTGCCTATTTTTATTCACTTGCATAATTTTCTATGTACCCATCTTTATGTTTTTTCCTTCAGACTACTTTTGTTATTGAATAAATTAATTCTAAATGAGCAACTGTTCCTGAAAATACCATGAGGAATGATCTTTGTTTAGACACAGATCTACTACCATCTTGGACATTTATCTTTTGGGGTTAATTACTTGTTCATTATAGTATATTAACAGTAATTTAATTAAAATGACATAACACAAGGTAAAATTTGTTTGCCCCTGGAAAATATTCTCTTTTTCTGCCTAATTACTAAAATTATCTTTATTTTTTAACTTTGAATGTGAGCCAACTATATCCTAATGTAAATATGAGGTTGATAGGTTTGATGTAATTGTGAAGAGCACATTTAACTCTGTGTGCTCAAGTCTTTAAATTTTACTAAGGAAGCTTTTAAATGCAATATAATTTCTTAGACATTTTTATTTTTCTGTGTTTTGTTTCAAGCTCTAGATCATGAAAATTATTGTTTCAAAAATGCTAAATATATCTGCCCTCACTTTTTTGTTTGGTGTATCAATCATGTTCTCCCCAAGCATTTTAAACTCTGATTATATTTTCCCTCTGAATTTTAGGAAAATTTTTAAAGTTTGTTAAATTTCTGTTGCTGCTATTTTCTGTATTCAAAATGATTTTGAAATCTATTTTAAGAGTTTCCTCATATCTTATATTAGACTACTATATTTTCATTTTAGTCATTAACTAAACATACCCTCTCCTTATACTATCCCATGCCTCCACCATAAAGGCCATTTCACTGTACATATCATAGGAGATGCCTAACAGAATTAAATATATGCTCATAAATTCCAAATTTATTTTGTTCAAATGTTCACTGTATCCTGAATGCTAGCAATACTATTTCCTTTCCATTTCTTATACAATGTTTTCCTTTGTGCAACTGTTCTTGCTGTTTTTCTTTTTTCCTGTTAACTGTTTATTTAATTAATTTAACTTGTCTATTTTTCCCCGAATGAGGAGATGTTTATTCAAGTCAGATTACCTACATTATTATTAACTCATTTTTTAAAAATTTTGTAGCGCTCATTATATGTGATTCGAATGGAATAGAGAAAACATGACTAGCTTAAACTTACGACAAAAATGACAGTTACCTTGACAATTTAGACAAGTGAGTCATGGAAACGGGATAAGAATAAAATTGTTCCAGCTGTTGCTATTAAAGCAGCGGGATCTGTAGCAATTGCTAGCACCATTTTAGTCGTATTTCAAATGCTTTCTTATACTCTCCTAATAAAATAGCCATTAAACATTATGGAATGTTAAAATGGCTAAGCAGCACTGGAAAATATTATGCTGCAATGTTTACAGTGTGTTTAGAGTGTTTCTGTCAGGAAGTAGCAGGACTCAAGTGCCCAGCTCAGCACCTTGTGGGTCTTTCGTTTTCTTCTCTCTGGTCCTGCCCCACAGAGAACCCTGCATATTCTCTCTGCCTTATGTCCAACTTAGAGTTTTCCTTTGTCCTTCACTGCAGAAGAGGTTGCCTCGTTTTGGTTGACAGCTGTTATATCATCACATGAATGGTTTCCACTTTCCACTTTTGCTCTTTATTCTTTTCTGCCAAATTCTCTCCTGTTCTGACAGGAATTCTTGGCAAGGAAGAAAAAGAATATGAACTACTTCAGGATATATGGCATAGATAGTTGACTTCAGACCCTATGTGTTAAAGGTTTTCTACTTGGCTTCGATTGTGGTATGCTTTGTACTACAATTTCTATATTATTTCATAATAATTCAAGAACAGTATTTTGAGTATTTTTATAGCCACAAATGTATAAATATTTTGCAAAGGCAGTCAATTGCTAACATGCTTTTCTAATCGTTTATGATCCAGAATTATGCTCTGGTTGCTATAGATCAAGTAAATGTTACTTTTGATTTAACACTGTGCCTTGCCAGTACAGAATAGTTGATAATGAAAGTGTAATAAGTTATTTTTAAAACAAATACAGAAAAATTATTCAATGTGCAGAATATGCCGTTATTTCTAGGATTTTCCACGTGGTTTCCACAGTGGATTGTATCAGCAGATTTGCATTACTGAAGAATGTTAAGAGATCTCTGAAAAGGAGCAACTAGAATAATATATTTAATACATTATCTCTTCTATCAAATCGCCAGTATTGAAAATTAAAGTTTAGAACAGCACTGGGCAATAGAAATATAATGTAAGCCACAGATATGAGCCACATTTAAAAAGGACAAAGAAGCTGATGAAATTAGCTTTAATAATATATTTCATTTAGCCCAACATATCCGACATATCATTATTGATATGCAATTGATATTAAAAATGAGATCTTTGTAATTCTGTCTTTGTATTTATTTTTCAGTGAAAGCTGCATGACTCTATTTGTACTAGCTGCACTGCAGTTGATCAATAGGCATATGTGGCCAGGGGTTACCATATTGCAAAGTGCAGAGGTAAACTGTGAAGTAAAGAACATTTAAATTCTTTCCTTCTGTGAACAGTCAAAAAAAAAACTCTTGAGGGAAGACAGACTTATTTTTATACTAACTA
Source organism: Lepilemur ruficaudatus (assembly GCA_963574885.1). Classification (NCBI taxonomy): domain Eukaryota; kingdom Metazoa; phylum Chordata; class Mammalia; order Primates; family Lepilemuridae; genus Lepilemur; species Lepilemur ruficaudatus. Next base: position 47,682 of record CAUYRT010073226.1, read on the forward strand.
TATATTCTGTCTAAAATTAGCTATTTTTATAGATTATAATAAAAAGCAAAAATATAGCCAATGTCTATTCTAGATAAGCTGAATTAACTAAAAGATTTTCTGATATGTTATAATAAATACTTCTAGGCATTTGTAATAGAAAAATACACACACGTATATTCAATTTTGTATATTCTTTGAAATAGCTTTATTTTACCTTCCCTGACATATGGCAGGCTATAGTGAAAAAGATTCTGGCTTAATTTCAATTCTCGTAGGTATGATCATTTGATTTTTGGACAAATTACCTAACTTCTTTTATAAAATGTTATACTACTGATTTTGTGCATTGTTATGAGGTTGGAAATAATGTATCTATAAGCACTGGCATAGTCCCTGGACTGTACTTAATAATTAACATAACAAACAGCTCATCTTACACCACAAAACCTTTATAAAAAGTAAGAATAGACAAGATGGAGATGAAACTTGACAACTGGCAATTGACATAAAGATGTCTTGGGAAAATATATTCAGTAAAGGAAGTAATAGCAAGACTTATTGTCCGCTATAGTTTGAGCCAGTAGACCAATGTTTTCACATATATTAACTTTAATAATTTTGACAATAATGTAAAAATAATTATTTCTGCTTATGAATGAATTTGTGAAGGACATTATATATTAAATATTTCCTTTTTATGTTTTATTTGTGTGGAAAGGAAGTTTTTATGTCAATAATTACTGAACATAATGGAAATATATCTTTGGATATCATATTGATATAGTTTTTTTTCACTTAATCATTCTTATTGACAACGTTTTCTCATCAGTATAAAATGGATATCATCACAGTATAAAGTGAAAAGTTATCTTCCTTGTTAAATTGCTCTATGACTCATCAGACCTTGGCCTTGTTTAAGGACTGAGGGAGTGAGATATGGAGGCCAATTCTGATCATCCATGTCTAGTAAGTTTATTGGCTGTGATGTATAAATTCCATACTTCTTTTTTTTTCTCTTTGTTACACTACTTTCAATTGTCATTTCTCACCTCAAGCTACAAGGTAAAGACATTCATCTTTATTCTCCTAAGTTTTGTTCTAGTGCCCTCCCCTTAAAATGTGAGCATGTAAGTGAATGCTGTGATTGCTTGTAATCCTTTTGAAAAATATTATCAGTCATAACATTATTCTAATTGTTGTATTATTATCAGTGACTTTCTAGAATGCCTGTATTCTAAATAAAAGAAGTACATTGTATGGAAAAGGAGATTATGCATGACAATAGCATTTTTCAATAACATTGTTTGCAAATATTTAAGTGTAGAGTTACCATTTAATTATGAATAACTCAAATGTAAATGAATTTTGTGTTTCTTTATTGTACACCCCTCAAATTTTATAAAAATGAATTTTAAGCTGATTTGGTAATTTATATCATGTATTATCAGTTTTGGAAATACCTTAAATTTTGATTTGCAAGGAAATAGGCAGTCTTTTTTAGATAAATTTTGTTGGTACATCTCTCTTAAAATCTGCATTATTCAGTGGATTATTAGAATTATTAGAGAAGTTTGTGATATAGTACACACTGAGAACCCTATTATCTATACAAAACATGATCATCAAACTTTAGTTTCCATTATTTTAGCAAAGTTATACATGTGTATATTTTATAGAATCAGCTATGCCTACAAGGTTTGTTTCTAAAAACAGCATTTCCTATTTTCAGTGTGTTATTTGCCCCTTCCAGTCTTTTCTTCTACAGCTCTAATTGATATGCTTTGCATCCAGACTCCACACTGTCTGTTGATTTCCACTGTGGAAGATAAAGACTTAACTCCCTCTTTCTTCTTCCCAAGACATACACATGCACATTTTCCTCCCTGAATACCGCACCCTTTTCTCACTGAAAATTTCCTGAGCTCCATCAATATTAATATTATTATGTGTGTAATTCAAACTTGAGCTGTGCACTCAACTATACTTTTAGTTCCTGTATATCTTCAATTTCTGATCTTGTTTTTTCATTTGCTTAGTTGTCTGTATTATTATTACTATTTAATATTCCAGCCCAAATTCTCCACCAGATGTGTACATTCCACACAGTATGTTCAATCACTTTAGGTTTCTTATCCATTTATACCCTAAAAATAAATCTCTCCCAGTCTTCTGAGTTGCTCCATCCCCCACTACTCTCCCTCCATGCTGGCTGCATAGTGGATATACTAGACAGTACACTCAGGCCCATTCTTTGAATCTTCCCTTCATTGTTTGACTTTCTGTTGCACAATTTAATCTCTTGGAAATTTCCAGCTGTGTAAACTGAGAATTTATTTCAGTATTTTAAGTATTATTTCATTTACTTCTGTCTGTTAGTGTTCATTCCAAGGCCAAACATCTATTTTTTTATTTCATTGAATTTTTTTATTATCCTTAATTTTCTTTAAATTTAATATGTTCTTTATTTCTTACTTCTTGAGTAGGAAGCTTTGATCATTGATATTGAACCTTTTCCTTTACTCATAAGAACATATTTATACAGTGTTTCATATATAATTGATAATATAAATTATTATAAGAGTAAATATACAATTAATACACCAAATAATATATAACATTATAATTATATCAGAATAACATAAATTAGGATGAAATAGAATATTAGTATAATATTCTACATGCACTACATTTTATATTTATATTTATGTAATTTATAATAATACATATTTAATATGTACATGTAATATATTTATATTGATGTATTATACATATAATATATTTTATATTTATTTATATTTTATATTTATATTATTTATTTACTTACTTATTTTCAAGACAGAGTCTCACTCTGTTGCCTGGGCTAGAGTGCCGTGGTGTCAACCTAGCTCACAGCAACCTCAAACTCTTGAGCTCAAGCGATCTTCCTGTCTCAGCCTCCTGAGTAGCTGGGACTACAGGCACATGCCAACATGCCCAGTTAATTTTTTCAATTTTAGTTGTCCGGCTAATTTCTTTCTATTTTTGGTGGAGATGGGGTGTCTCTTTTGCTGAGGTTGGTCTCAAACTGACCTCAAGAGATCCTCCTGCTTCAGCCTCCCAGAGGGCTAGGATTACAGGCATGAGCTACCATGCCAAACTTTATATAATTTATGAGAATACATATTGTAATATATGTGCATATTATATAATATATTATTTATGTATTATGATAGTTACATACTATGAAATGTTTATTACATAATTTAGTACATAATATTTAATATATTACATTTATTTAAAGTATGTTGCTTAATTTCCAAACATTTGGATATTTTTCTGTCATTGAGTTTATATTTTAAGTTTACTCCAGAGAACATGTACTGTACATCAATCTTCTAATATTTGCTTAGACTTGATTATTAGAACAGCATATTGTCAATTTTTATCAGTGTTTAATCTTGAGGCACATGCATATTTTGCAATTCTTGGCACATTTTTTATTAATATTCAAATCTTTTACACATGTACTGATTTCCTTTTCCTACGTGTTCACTCCTCTCTCATTTACTGAGAAACGTGTGTGTAAATTTCCAACTGTGACTGGGGCTCAGTCTTTCACCTTTGATATTTCCCTCAAGTTTTTGTTTTTATATTTTGAGACTGTATAATTAGGAATATCCCATGTTAGAAATGTTTACCTTTTTGTTCAGTTCCTACTTCTGTCATTATTAAATGATTTGCTTTATTTCATAATACCGTTTGTCCCAAGTATATTTTTATTGATATTAATTCAACCAGTTGTTTTTAGTGTTTGAATAATATTTCACTTTCATCTATCAGTTTCTTTTATATTTGAAGTATTTTTGTTGTTTTAAAGATTTTTCCTTTTACTAGGTTTGTTTAATCCTTTTACATTTAATGCAGCTACTGATATATTTGGGTTTATATCTGCCAACTTATATATACATATTTTTTATTTTTCATGTTTTCTTTTATTCTACTTTCTTATATTTAAAAAAATATTAATCAATTTTTAAAATTATTCCTCTGTTAGCTTTAATTTTTTTCTTTAATTTGGTATCAGCAGTTTGCATTTATTCTGGTTGGTTTTTGCTAAGTGTGTTGAACCTTTATGCTGATCCATTTGATAGATTTAGAAAACTCTTATGCATTATTTCTATTCTGTCTTATTTTCAGTTCTCCTTTTGGACTCTAATGTAAACCATTTTAACCATGTCCATCATTTCTAATGCTCTGTGCTTTTTGTTTTTGTTATTATCTCTATGCTCCAGTTTTGGTGTTTATCACTAATCTTGCATTGCCTTCTACATAATAATCCTGTCTTCTGCTATATTCTCTTTACTGTTAAACTCACTCTAATAGTTCTTAGTTTCATATACTGTATTTCCAAAGATTCCATTTGATTCTTTTACATAGATTCTAATGTTATGCTGAAATATACTTCATTTGTCCAGCATGTCCATGTTTTCCTATATTTTCAACAATGTATAAAGTATATCTACTGTCAAATTCTTTCCAAAACTCCAATATCTGGCTTTGAGTCTGCTTGTATTGATAAGTTTATTTTTTGATTAACAGTCACTTATGCATTATTGTTTGGCATGTATACTTTTTAATTTTATGCTGGACATTGTATATGCTATTGTACAGAAACTCTGGATTGTGTTGTCGTCCTCTAAGAACCTTAGATTCTGTTCTATCAAACTATTAAATTAACAGTGGATTGCCCTTTCTCTGTTGATGCTTAGATTTAAGCCATTTTAACACAGGTCTGTTTTAATTTATCTCCATATTGAAAAAGAGCTCTTACTACTGCAGCCTGCTTGTACTTGTAGGCAATAGTATTTCTGGTGTCTTAACTGATGCCTAATGTGTGTACCAAGCTCTCTCTACTATGACTGGGAAGGAACTTCAACATTTCCTCAGTAGTGTGAGACCTTTGCAAGCTCAGCTCTGCCTCTGTTTTCTGCTTGATCTCCTAGAATCTTGGGCTGCACATGATCAGCTTAAGCCTTCATGCATATTTTATGGATATATTTGAAGCACTTCTTGCCACTTTACTCCTCTCTGATATTTTGGTATCCAAATTCTAAGCACTTCCACAGGTCAGCCGAGACTCTGACCTCGGTTTTCCCCTTCCACTCACTAAGCCCAGTGCTCGCCACCTGGCTTTATTTCTCTGTGTAGCAATTTGAAAACTTCCCCTCATGGGAAATCAGGGTTAATGTGAGTCTTACTTCATGTGTGTCCCTTCTCTTGAAGAGCATAGCATGGCACAATATATTCAAACATGTTTTGATACCTTTTGGCCCTACTTTTATTATTGTTTACAGCTGTTGGATAAGTCTGATACCAGCTACTTTGTCTTGTTCAAAAACTATTAAGGTCTTGACAGCTATTTCTGCCACTCCCTAATAAAACTGAAAATTCTATTCAATCTCCTTCTAAGTTCAAACCTTCTCTGCATGTTTCTACTACTTCTCTGGCCTAGATTAAAGTTATCTCTTCCTTGGATTCCTACAATAGGTTTTAACTCATATCTCCACTTCTAGGACATACTCTACATTAAATGGTTGTCTTCTAGAAACGTAATTTATATCACTCTCCAAGAGAAAACTATTCAACAGCTTCTTTTTAAACTTAGTATAAATCTTTGAACTCCTTACATTGACCTATAAAATTTAGGATGATGTAAGCCTTCTAAATGGTTTTCTATGCACTCTCTGTTCCTTCTCTATGCTTCAGTAGCATTGATTTATTTTTTTTTTTAATTTCCTGAACCTGCAAAGCTTTGCCCATAACAATACTTTAGTACAATCTGGTTTTTTTATGGCCATGACATTGTGTTCATCATTCTTCCCTGGAATTCTTCCTCCTGCTTTAGATGACAGCTTAAATGTCACTCCCTTGATGAGGTATTCCCTGATCACATAGAATTTTACACTTAATCTCACAGCACCTGATCTTTTGATTCACTTCACTTATCAAAATATAACTTACTACTTGTATACAGGGGTATGCTCTTGTGTAACATCCTTATTTTCTACCAGATGGAAGCATCATGAGGAGGGAAAGTATATCTTTGTTGTTTGTTTTATTTACCATTCTATGCCCACTGCTTTGCTTTGGTATGTGGTATATAAGTGTTATATACTTATGATATATATTGGTAATGAATAAATGTTAAACAATTACTTATTTAATTAATGAAGGATGTATTACACAATATTTAACTTCAGAAAGAAAGCATTTTAAAAATCAACATTTTGAAGCTTAATGGAGAATCAAAAATTTTAAAAAATTTTAGAAATTTAGAATGGAAGAAACTATAATCATCATTTCTATGTAATAGTCCCTCTGATAAGATCCCTGCACTTAAATCACCCCAGTGTTAGGGAACTCACTATTTCACAAGTAAGTATATTTAATTTTAGTCAGTTCCTATTATTTTAAAAATGCTTTTATCATATTCAATATAATTTAAGCATTATATTTGCTATAATCATATAGTAAGAGTCTTCTCAATTTTCCAAAAGAGTTCTGGAAAAAATGGTACATATACTTTTTTTTTTCATTTGTGATTTCTCCTGAATAGTAAATACTCAAAGATATACTTAAAAATAAAAATTATTGTTACATTTCATTGAATGTTAAAAAATGGCATTCTGTTTTAGAATGCTTTATCATAATTAGGGTTCTTTAAGTTATACATATATTTTTTATCCCTGTGAACTTTTAATGATTCATATTTGCATGTACTGTATATAAGGAGTTTTGAATTTTAGCCAAAATGAAAATAATGTAAAATAGATTTTAAAGAACCAAATTTACAGGGAAAAAATTCTCCTATTTTAGCTAACATTTTAAAAGGTATGTTGAAAACTTTTGTCTTTATAGAAATCACATTTGCCATTAGTTATATTTTCATAAAAGAAACAAAAATCTTTGTGTGTGTATGTATGCATTAGAGTAAATAGAATAATATATTTTTATGAGAAGCCTCATGCAAAGTTCACTTGACTTACTTTAGTGTGTGTCTATTATATGAAATGTTATTAGAAACATTCTATACTCACACAGAATTGAAATGATGATCAAATGAAAAGCTATATTTGAAAGAATTTTTAAATTTTTTAAGTGAAAATGTCCTGTTTCTGAATCATTTTTATTACCACCATTCTTTAGAAGTTTGCTCACAGAGTGACCCACTTTCTCCTAGCTCTTTTTTGGGATTATATTAGACACTTCTAAAATTGTATTAACTTTTACGGGTTACTTAGATACCATTATGTGAGCTATTGTTTTAGTACAATAAGTTACATTTTCAAAATTGCTACCTACGGACCATTATTAATCTAGTAAAATGAAAGTATCTGGTAGTCTAATTACATATCCAACATTTGTAAGATTCTGGCTGAATAAAAATATGAATTAAATGTGATAAGATGGTGTTTTAAACATTAAAATCAAATAGGATATATCTTCTTTTTATTTTCATAGATAAAATGATTGCTGATATAGGAATGTGTAAGCAATCCTTGTCAAGGCGGTACTATAAGATTATTCATTGATCTTCCTTCCTTTTCTCTTAACATACCAGTTAGAGATAAAACCTATTCTTAAAAGGTTATTTTAAAACATAGGTATGTTCACTGATACAAATAGATCTCCTGACTGACCAGAAACAACACAAAACCACAACAGAAGGAGATCTGTAGCCAGGGAATGCCTATCTTTGGATCCAAATATGGGCAATGGGGCCTGGGAGTGTGACTCCTTGAGGTTGGTTAGGGCCAAAGTCACCCCTTATTAATCAGGATGGAAGGAGAGAGAAAAAGCATTAATGACAAACACAGGGTTCCTAAAACTTTTCCTCAAGTCAAAAGCATGTTATCAAGATTAATCAAGAAAAAAGAGGAAACACACAAATAACTTTTAAAAACAATATAACTAAAGTTATAGTTGACATTTATAAAGCATAAGTGAAGGTTATGAAAAGCTTTAACCGTTAAAATTGCCAATTTAAATGATATTGAATTTTTCCAGAGAATAATTTCTATTATTCCATAAAATAGGAAAGATTATTAAATACTTCATTCATGAATTAAATTCCTTATTTCTACTTGGAACAAATAAATCATGTTTTATAGCTTCATTTTCTACATGAATTTTTCCAAAACCTTTAAGGAATAAATTTAAGAAAATATTTTAGAGAAGCTCAAGAGATCACTTTCCTAACATTTTATGAGATAGTAAGCTATTGAAACTTAAACTTGATGAGAACCATATAGGAAAAGAGAATTTTACATTAATCTATGATTATGGGTGTAAAAATTCCAAGTGGTAAACTTGGCAAATGGGATCCAGAAGTGTTATAAAATATTCATCATGACCATATGGTGTTTATTTTCAGAATTCAAGGACGGTTCTCTAGCAGAAAATGTTAGAATTATTTCACCACTCCAATTAACTGAGAAAATTATATGATTATTACATAAAAATAATAAAACCGTTTAAAAATATTGACACTTATTTATGACAAAACTGAAAACATAAAAAACATTTTCCTTTACCTAGGGAAAATTTCTACTTGAAATTTATAGCAAATATCTTTTTTCACAGTAAAGCAATGAACCTTTCAGTGAATTCAGAAACAAACAAGATAGCAACAAAAATGACCACTATCTTAGTACCTTAGTAAAACAAACTTGTATAATAAAGTGGAAAAAAAATTATAAATATTGGAAATATTGGAATAAATATTGGAAAAAAGAGATAAGTTTACTATTATATAGTGACAAAATACATAACTAAAACAATTATATAAAAAGAAAAACAGTTGTATAAAAAAATATAAACACGTTTTCTTGACAAAGTTCAACAGACAACTAATCTAAAAACATAACAAGAATGAGCAAATTGGAGCTTTACTTCTAAGACCCAGAACAAAGCAAAGATGTACGCACTCACCACTGCTCTTCGACGTCATTCTGGAAGCCCTAACTAATGCAATAGAATCAAAAAAGTAACTAAAAGATATATAAATTGGAAAAGAAGAAATAAAACATGGAATTCCACAACAGCAGACATCTTAATTTTTCTTCAAGTCCATGTGTGTTTGCATTTGTTGGAAAATAGACTGAGCATCATCTCTCATATATTTATTTACATTTAATATTTTGATTTATATTATTTCTCAGTATACTTTCTGTTTTTATTATGGTTTAGAAAAGACAAATTTCAGTGTGAATGAGCACATATCTCTTCTAAGTAGCCTACACATTTCTACATATTTTCTTATTTATATAAATGATATGATTATAAAATAGAATAACATTCTGTGATGGTTTAATTCTTCACATACAGGGGAAAGGAAAGTAAAACCAATGTAATTAATCTCATGAATGAATAATCACCTTGTAAATTAAATCTTATGTAATTGCTATTTTAAAACATAAAACAAAATAACTCACAATCACAGTTATAATGGGGCTACACTTCTAATAGCATTCATTAGACAGTTACCTAGAACGTTTTTAAATGTTCTTTTTATAGGCATACAGAAATACAAACACATGTAGTCATTATTTCCATTTTTTTAACATACAGAGTTGTCTAATTTGGTGAAAATAATTGAGGTACAGGAGGCAGGTGAAAGATACAGACCTAAATAATGATCTTTACACACATACACACAATATATATCCAATTATTTACATATATGTTTATATAGAAGGATTAATATAATTTATCATTCAAATGAGTCTTATATGATACTTATATTTATTTATGACCTTTAAATACTATTCTATAAATTACTCTCATCATTTTTTATAGTACCTTAGCTCACGGCTAGATTTTTATATAGAATGAAAGAAGAGCATTTGACCTATTGAAAGAACTGTCTCTCCATTGTTATACACACAGTGATTCCTAAAGACAAGAAAAATGGGCTTGAATTCAAGGGTGAGTGTCTAATTCTTCACAGTAACCAGATTACACTAAGTAAAAATTATGCAGAATAATGGAAAATTTAGATTCTGTTTATTTTCCATTCTAATATAAATGAAGAAATCATTTATGCCCAAATATATTTTTATCATCTTTAAGGAATATGGATTATAAATTATTAATTTGTAATCTAACATATAGTATGATATTTGTGGACATTTATTCAATACATTTCTTTGTCTTAAAATTAAGCTGTGATTCCATAAACATTTATTTTATTTTCCTGATAAATTCACCACTTTCTGTATACTTGGAAAATGTCCTTTATGTGTAGAGTCTCATTTTTCTCACTTTATTTATTTCATATACTTTCCTGCCACCACATCTATGACTATTCAATAACTTCAATTATAATTTAGATATTTCTATTAAAATTAGACCTGATTAGGAGAAAATGCAAATTATGACAATGAAGTAAAATATTTCTCTTCATGTTTTCATGTTTTAAATCATCTCCATTGTTGGTGTATTTTCGTGATTTAACGTTAAACACAGGCACTTATACTACACAGTTTATATTTCCGACTTTTACATAATGAATAGGCACATAAAAGTGGGTGCTTAAGAAACCTTTTACTAGAACATTCATATAACTCTTTACTTAAAGATTTGCAATATTATCTTAACATTATTGCCACGTCTGTCAAGAGCACTATAGAACTCTGGCTGTGAAACTTGCTTACACAGTCGTATGTAAGAACAAAAATATTGATTCAATCACAGATGATTTTCTAGTACCACAGTTGATGCTTAATGTTTACTTATGGTTATTCAATTTTGATGATTAATCATTTTATGACATGCGGTTGACAAACTCAAATAGCAAAAATTAATGATGACATGGTGTTCAACTTTTAAAAATGTGTCTTCCAGTTTCAGAAATGGCCATTTGAAAAACGCTGATATTAAGTAAAAAAAAGTGGTCTAAGTTATCTAGGAAAATTTGCATATGTATAAAGAAAAAGTTGACAGTTTGTATTTTTAACTGTAAGCATAATTGAAACATCTCAGTGACCCATACAAAATCTAAATTTCTACTTTCAATGACAGTGATGTCAAGCTCATAAATGCAAGTGATTTGCAGTATGACTCCCACAAATTATGTTTTGTTATATATATATAAATGGAAAATAAATTTAGCTATATGTATTATAATATTCAATGCCTCATTTATGTATAATGGAATTACTGGCTCAGAAACAAAGAATAAAATATAATGGAAGGGAGGGAAAAGGAGGAAACAAGAAAGAAAGTAAAGGGAGGAAAGAAGGAAGGAAGGAAGGAAGGAAGGAAGGAAGGAAGGAAGGAAGGAAGGAAGGAAGGAAGGAAGGAAAGGAAGAAAGGAAGGAAAGTCTGCTGAGTTGCTTCTTTAACTTCGTTAAGGCAGCAAATGCAGAATTAGAATTCACCTACACTACTGAATCTTCTGTCATTCCATTAAATTTGCCTGAGCTATGCTCTTTACATTTTAGCAATGTTAGCTTTATTTATTAGATTTATTAAAATAAATCTATTACCTATGAGTACATAAGAATAAGTGCCTTTATTTAAGCCAGATAGTCAAATATTAATTCTAGCTATAGAATTTAAATTTTCGGGTTTATCCACCAAATCTAAGATTTAGTATGTATATTTTTTAATTAAAAATATTAAATAAAAAAGATATCTGAAATGTTGACTCAGCATTCATAAAATTCGTAGTCATAATTTCACAGGCCCAAGAATGCCCACAAATATTTTCAACAAGAGGGCAGTACGTATCTGATGAGTTTTACGAGCACTATATGCAAATCTAATTTTCGATGGTTACAATACGAAGAAACTTCATCAGATACTAAAACTTTAGGTTGTTGATTGATGTTTCTATTTAATTTCCTAAGTTATTCACTAACTAGTCATATGTTGGAGAAACTTGTTTAAACAGAGGTTTAAATGCAAACTATATATGATGGTGTTTTGCTGGTTATTAAAATATTATGCCTTATTAATATCAAAAATTGGAATTATATTCATCATTTGAGAAAGTATCAAACTTTGGCTAGATTTTAATTTAGTCGTGAGATGCGATATTTGGGACTCTGAAAAGTTGTTCAGTTAGCTACAGAATGATTGTATTGGGGAAGTCTAACAATTGGTAATCAAGTGGTCCTGAATTATCCAGCCTGCAAAATTCCAGCTTTGCCTGTGTGCCGTTGCTTCTCCTATATATCTCCTAGTGTTTACTTCTACAGTGTATCAGTTTAGACCAGTGCCTGCACTTGTTCCTAATGGCAGACAGGGCCTTTGCCCATTCCCATGATAGTTACTTAGATCCATCAGCATTCTCTGCTGGCCCCACTTCCTCCGTGGCCATCTGCATCCTCTTCATTACTTATTTCACAGAGACTATAAAGCCCTCAACTCTTGACTTAATATGTTTTTTGCATTTATAAACACACATTTCTGTGTATCTGCACTCAACTCTACCTTCCATATTTCAGGATTTTATAAATGTATTTCTTTTTATATTTTTAATTTTTATTTATTTATTTCAGGATATTATGGGGGTGTAAACATTTTGGTTGCATGTTATGACTTTGCCACACCCAAATCATGATTTGAGGCATGGCTTTTACCCTCTACCACGTCCATTAGTTGTGAGTTTTCCCACACCCACCCACCCCAATCCCTGAAGAATATTACTACCATGTGAGCACCAGTGTTGATCAGTTAGTGCCAATTTGATGGAGAGCACATGTAGAGAGTATTCTTCCATTCTTGTGATACCTCACTTTGGAGGATGGGCTCAAGTTCTATCCAAGAAAATATAAGAGGTGCTACATCACCGTTGTTTCTTATAATTGAGTAATATTCCATTGTATACATATACCAAATTTTATTAATCCAGTCATGACTTGTTTTCCTCTTTAAAATAAATGTATCCGATTTTGTTCATGTTATTTTCTCCAGCTTATCTGAACTCTGCCATAAAACTTGTTTTCCAACTTTCCCTTTGTACTGGCTCCTTTAATATGGCCTATCAAATATACTTAAGTCTTAAACAAAATTATAAAGACCAAACTTTGCTAGACCGATATTGCCTCCTACTACAATTCTATTTTTTTCTTTATTTAACTTCTTTTCTTGCAAATCTCTTTGAAAATTTTTTGTTAGTAATTACTACATCTAATTACTCCATTGCTATTTATTTTAATTTAATAAATACTCCTATAATGCACACTATGTGCTGAGCATTGTTCTAAGCCTTATATAGATACGTATTATATATTTGTGTGTATGTTATCTCAATCGATCTGTTTTTAAATATCACACAAAAATGTTTTTATTTCTAATTATTTGTAATTATAAAAGCAATATTTACTTATTCCAGACAAACTTTTAGACTCATTCTACAAAAACATGCAAAGTAAAACACAAAAGTTATACAATCTCAGAAGAAAAAAACCATTCACTGATAACATTTTGCTCAATTTTGCATCCTTTTGTGATTGCATGTGTGTATGCTTAAATTCATTTTGTGAACATATTATGTGTGTATGCGTGTGTATTCAGATGATCACAATACTTAAGACTTGTGGGATACTTACCCTCTGTCATGCATTGCTCTAAGTAGAAATTAACTCATCTAATCCAAACATCAGCTCTATATTTTCACCATTTCACATAGGAGATATCTGAGGAAAAGAGAGGTGGAACTCACTTGCTCCTTAAGTGACAGAACAAGTATTCATATTGAGGCAACCTGACTCCAGAGTTCATAATGTCTATAATGCCTATTTTGTGCAGATAGTTTCTCTTTGGACACACATGCACACACACTCATGGTCTCATACACAAGCTAATTACTATATAATAATATGCTAATTATATCTCTATGTATATATTATAGCCACAATTATGATGTCTATGCAGATTTGAGTCTGTTTTCTGACTAAAATTATATTTTGAATATTTTGAAAATATTTTTAAAACACTATTTTAATGGATTAATTATATTCTAAGCTATGAATATATTATGTTTTAAAATTATTCCTCTGTTGTTAAACAATTTGTTTTCTGCTTTCAAGACTTTAAATATTATAAGAATTATTTTACTAAACAACTATATTCCTAATTTCTCAGTATTAGGTTAAGATAAACTCGGGGAATTGGAAACTCTGGATTGGAGGATGAACTCACTAGGCTATGACACATATCACCAATAGTCTCTCAAGAAAAGATATTTTAATTTCCACTGCTCTTAGTGTATTAGCCCTTGGTCTATCACAAGGCATTCATTAAATAAACTCATCTACTCCTTTTTCTGTCACAGACACTGTGCAATGTCTGAGGACAGAGTATACATGACAGACACTGAAATTTGAGTGCAAATATGGGTCTGTTTCTTGGGGAAGTCAGGGAAGCAAAAATAAGTGAGAATATAAATAGAATTGCATCTTGTTTTGAGAGTTCAACGGGAAATGTAAGGACAATAATGAAAGTTGAGGCTAATTTATGGTGATTAATATTTGTAATAATATAAAGAATATCACGTTGTTTGACCAGGAAATCTAAAGGGCTTCTAAAAATCCCTTTCAAGGATCGTTGTTTGGAAAGGAGAATTTTCCAAACATACAAATTATGTGATAAATATAGACTGCACATTCAGTCTATAATCCTAGTCTCCCTACTAATTTTGTTCTCCTCCGTAAATCACTTAGCTTCCCTAAAGACCAAGCCAAGGTTTGTCAGATATTATTCTATCTCTTTTGCCTTTAATATAGTATATTTCTTCCCCCTCGTTTTCTGCTTGGGTTCTTGCTACAACATCTTACTGCTTTTCATTTTTAAATCTTTCAACAGCTTGTATAGTTTAGGTACTTGTGGTCTCAATCCAAATTATTATTTAAATCAGACTGCAGAGGACAAGCAGAGCTGAGGACTAGCCTGACTTTTGAGGCACACTGCATTCGTATTTCTTCCCCGGCATTGCCAAAGGGCTAACTGGGTTTGTAGCGATACACTTACATAATTCTGATTTAATTTTTCTGGTAGGAAATTATGCAAGTTCAGGAGCACTACACCCTTTTACTGAAATAATTATTTTCAAATTCCTGAAAGCATTTACATAATTCAAGCAGGGTAAAAATTTCATTGCAGGATTAATAAAATGTTCACCACAACATATTTTTAAAAGTGATGTTTAATTCTTTTCTTCATATGCTTCTTCTTCTGTAAAGGGGATTGGCATTTATGTTTAGAAATAGCATATAAGTATTCCCAATACTTACACACTAAGCTGGAGAAGAGCTAGAAATATATGCTTTATCTATTTCTTTAAGTATATTCTTGCAGTTAGACTTCTGATAGCTTTTCTTATCATGGGTAAGAATTTGCTGTTTTAATTTCTTCAGAAGACAAGCACCCATCTGCAAGGAAATTACATTGTGTCCTGGCTGAGCATGCAGAAATTATTTTTCTACAGGGGGAGGAGGGAAAGGCGTATGGGGAGAGTAATAGAGGCGGAGCAGCAAAAAGTAGAGTCCAAATCTTCCGGATCAAAACAAAGGCAGGAATAGCTTGTGGAGGTTCAGTTAGAACACAGTACCCATTGTTTATTTTTATAACTCATTTAGCCTTCCAAAATCTGTCATATTACTACTCAGCCTTTTCTTAGTTTTACTTTCTTTGTCTAAAATATACAGCTTTAACATCAGAAATACTTAAAAACTTTAACATTTCCTGTTTCAAAAGATACTATTTACTTAGAGCATTAAAAAAAAAATCCTGATGGCAATCTGAATAGATTTTTCTTCAATCTAAAGTGAAGATAGTAAAGAAAAAAGGTAAAAATCAGTAAAACGGTATCATTAAAATATATCACGTTTGCTTTTTTTGGGGGGGGGAGTTTGTTCATTTCTAGCCAAGAAAAACAAAACTAACAAAAAATCAACTGGCATCAATTATAACCCAGTCCCTTTTCCTTCTGCTCTCATTCCTGAAAGCGCTTTTAGTCCCACCTCTGTATCCTGCCTAAATCCCCACTTTCCTTTCTCTACTGCTCTCAGACTACACTCTCAGCATTAAGCGATGGTTTCAAAAGGGCTGCAGAATGTCAGTGTTTGGGTGAAATCTAACTGGTATGTCATTTAGGTCTAAAATAGAGAAGCCAAAAGTGTAGCTTAACAAACTCCTGCCATTCTTTGGCACTGTTCCCTTTCATGCACTCATTTCTTCCAGCAATGCAACTGCATTTTAATCCACTGCAGCTCTGACAGAGGGCCCCGGCCCAACTTCTGACTAACAACTTGACTTCTGTCTCTATAATGCATTCAAAAGTCAGTTTATATGGACAATAATATTCTGTTCTCATCTGACACATAATGATAGAGATAGCTAAAATCCTAAGTTAGACATATTTATCTACAAAACGTATTATCATGAATTAAAATATTCAGTAATGCCCTTAAGGTTATTTGGGCAAGATTCCATTTGAGAATATTTTCTAGATGGGAATAATATTTTTTTCTGTGAGCACATACATATTAAAGCTTCAGTAAGACTCCTTTTTACTGTGACTTATGAAATCAATAAAGGAAAAAAATGATATTTCTGTCTGCTTAATTAATATTTTCGATTCTTATATTAATTAGTGATCATTTTTCTTTGTCTTATTTTAGATGATGCTCTCCGCTGTAAGACTGATCCTGCAAAATTTAAAAGTGAATAAAAAAGCTTAAAGACTGTGCATTTTCTGATTGTTACCCTTGCCCTGTTGTTCTCTGTTTAACAGAATGATTAGCCTCCCAACTTAATTATTTGTAGTTCATAAGTGTCAAATATTGTTGCTCTTCTATGCAAGGATTTTACTCTTCTCAGATAACCTAAGCATGTAGGTGAAGTTATGATCAATTATCAATTGAGAGTTTCTCTATCTGTATGTTTAATGATTTATATTAGCATCTCAATAGTTGACTTCATTGTTACGATTTTATCTCATTTTCTACCCTATGTTATGTAGGGTATCGTGGTTCTATCATATTTAAATTATTTTAGCTATTTTAATCTGTTTGGAAAAGCAGGTACACTATACTATTTCATATGGCATTTCATGTTTATACAATATTTAAATGACTTTAAACATGTTTTTACTTGGCTTTACAAGTGGAATACAGTTGGCTGTGTTTGGTTGTATATATGTATATTGTTTAACCAAGGTATAATCATGGCTTCCATTTCTCTACTTTCCTACTTGATCACAGGATGCTGAGTTGGGCCAACCCAGAGGTGATTCTGGAAGTTGTGTCCATGGCACATGCCAAATACGAACATAAAGCTCACTGTGTACTTATAATATTCTCCTAGAAAGACTAATAAAATCTTATTTATATGGTGAAGTTGGGGGAAAGAATTTCATGTTAAGAATTAGCCTGTTGACCAAGTTAGTCTTTTGCATTCGTTTCATACCTGCCATAGGTGTGAAATACCAATACAGCAAGATGGCCTCAACCTGTAACGACTTTGCAACGGAGTTTTAAAAATAGCCTATTCAATTCATTCTTAGTGCTGTCCACTGCACTCAGTGGGTTTCATGGCGTGGTGTCATTATTGCTATTATATAGATGAGCAAATGGAGGTTCTTAGATGTTCTGGAACTCGTTCAGTCTCACATGGGTAGAACATTGTGGACCAGGCTTTCAAGCCCATGTCTACCAGATTCCACAGACCATTTTCTTCCACATTGTTACCCTACGGCTCTGAGCCCCAGTATAAAGATGTTGCCATATTTGAAGGAGACTAGTAGGAAGTTGGATGCTCAATTTTATTTTCAACAGAGGTGCCCTGTGACATTGTAACTGCTGAATTAAGGAAATCCACTTTTGGAAGGCAGCTATGCTCACCGCTATACCACTGAAATCCACTTTTGATTCAGAATATTACATAATTATTGCAAATATCTTTTCATAGATCTGACCCTCCAGTTAAAGAACTAGACTCAGGTTCTTACCTATGGTTGTGCTTTTCACTTTGCTTTTAAACCTGCAAAATTTACATTCCACATTTAAACATACAAAATTCATACAGTCTTTCAAAGCTAAGATTGCATAACGATTTTCTGGCTTGAAATTTTAAGTATTATAATAGAAACAACAGAGACTTCATGTTTATGATTAGTAATTTTAATAAGCATCATCTTATTATTTTTGTATTATTATTTCCTGGTGTTTTGTATTAATTTATGTCACATTAATTTTAATTTTTGAAATTTCATATACCATGTCATTTTTATGACTGATCTGTTTAAAAGCTGAGTTTTAACAAAAGAAGTTATGTAAAATAAAGGAGAATTTTTAAATAGAATTTAGCATAAAATATTAAATCATATTTGGTTTATAATCCCTTTATTTGCTTTCTTATTTTTGATATAGAAGTTTTGAATTGTTATTTATAAAAATTATGAACAAGTGATATTTAAAGCATTATTAACATTTTTAAAGAACATAAACCAGCAATTGTCTTGCTTATTAAAAATTTGACCAACTGATATCAGTAGTGTGGTAGTAAAATATATACCAACATTATTTTGCATTGGTCAGATCTAAATCCTATCTTCTCTATGGCAAAGAGTGATCTGCTATTTTCAGAGCTAACATGAAGTCCCTCTTAATGTTATCAATATCCCCACACACACCAAACAAAAAACAAACAAACAAACAAAACCAACAAAAACAAATCCCTGTACCTTTGAAATATTTTTTTTTCTATCCACTATTTTACACTCATTTCTGTTTGAAAATGTTAAAAATTGTTAATAATTAAGTTATTTGTGTTATTGAGACTGGGATTTTGTCTAGTTTCTTCTTCTATAAGTCACACATGGTCATTTCACTTTCAGTATTCTTACAGGTATTGTTAACCAAGACATCCTTGCTTTCATTTATTCTTCTTCCACCAAAAAGAAAAAACAGTGAAGAGGTGAAGGATAGTGTTTACTCTGCATTATATGTGACCATTCTAAAGGTCAAATTTCCAAAAAATAAACCTGCAGTTTCATAGTATTTATGTTCATCAAATCTAGATAATAATAATAAATAAAAACACTAAAGATTATCCCAATAATATCATAACTGTTCCAATAATCTCTATTAAATTTAGAACATACAGTAGGCCTAGATTTGGGAGTCCAATACACTTGGTATATTACTTACAAGATGCATGACTTTGGAAAGTTGTTAATCTTAGCTTCTGTTTCCTTATCTATGATATGGATGTCACATCCACTACATCAAATTATTTTGATAATGAAAATATACAACATTTAGCATAGTTCCTAGGACATTGTAGGAACTCAATACACTTCAGTTTGCCACTGATTATTCTGAAGGCAAAGATGGCTCTTATATCTCAGCCAACGGCTGGATAATGTATTTGAAGGGTTTTATGTAGCTATGATAGATAATGATTTTAAAGGTTTTGACTTTTAGAATGTGCCTATACAAATGTATTTCAAAGCACTCATGGTCTCTTACTGAATTTAATCTCATATTTATAAACCTGTTTATAATAATAAGTTAATATTTTTAATATCAACTGCTTGTGATTATTTAGTCAAAACATTGTCTCATATGTGTTTAATTTTTAATTCTACAAATGGAGGAACTTACACAGGGAGATACTTAAAATAAAATAGAAAGCTTACTACATTACATATATCTAAGAGATATGCAAGATTTCTGTATCCTCAAAATAATCAATGTTGGTGATATGACACTAAGGAAGTAAAATCTAATTTGCATGAGCATTTTGTCCCCAGCTACTATGTGACCTATTATAGTTATTCACAGAAGAAAACCTAAAAGTATAAAAGAAAATCATTTGAGTCTGGCAGGTGCATTCTTGCTGAATCAGCCTACTTGGTATGATGCCAATTTCTATGTTTTTTTACTAAGGAAAAAATATCCCTGAATAAAATGTTAGTAATGTGTTTGAAGGGAAATAGCAGCCTTAACCCTCACTTGGAAGTTATGATTAAGAAATATTTTTCCACAAAAATAAGTGAATAAATAACAAGAAAAAAATGTGAATGTTAAATATTATTAAATACACAACATTGAAATTTCAGAATAATTTTTAATTCAAAGCATTCATCATGAAAGTCCTCTGGACTGAGAATACAAAACTAAATGAAACATGTTTCTTACAAAGATGGTGTTCAGGAAAAACTAAATGATGAAAGTGATATCTGGGTAATCTTTTGGTGGATGAGGAGATGTCTTGGTCCATTTGTGCTGCTATAACAAAAAATCACTGACTGGGTAATTTACAAAGAACAGGAATTTATTTCTTACAGTTTCAGAGGGTGGGAAGCCCGTGATCAAGGCACTAGCTAGTGAGGTCTGGTTTCTCTGCTTCCGAGATGGCACCTTGAACACCTCATTCTCCAGAGGGAGGAAGCTTGTGTCCTCACGTGGCAGGAGGTGGAAAGAGAAAAGAAACAAACTCCCTTGTCAAGCACTTTTATAAGGGTTCCTACTCCCATTCACGTGGGAGGAGCCCTCAGGGCCTAATCAGCTCTTAAAGGCCCCACCTCTTAATGGTATCACATTGGCAGCACCTGAGTTCTGAAGCGGACACATTCACACCATAGCAAGAGGCAATAACTAGGTGATAAAGATTGGAATAGACATTCGAAATAAAGGAAGTACATATATTTGTTAGAAAGAATGTGCAGCATCATGGAAAGATCTCAGAGTGAGAAGTCAGAGTATGCACCTTCTATGAACGTTTGGTTGCTTAGTTTTCTCATCTACGAAGTTAATAATAGTTATCCATGTCACTATTCAATAAATAATAGCCAATATCACAATATCACAAAAATTATCTTAGATTTTAGATGCTATGTCAGATACTTTTTCATGTCAGGCAATGTAGTACAAGTTTGAGGGAAACACATTTGGTAAATTGAAGTATTAGCTGGAAGATTGGTGCCTTTCATTTTACCAACCAACATATTTATTCCCTAAATATTTTTAAACAGTGGTAGATATTTTAAAACTGAGCTGTTTAAGTCCTGACTCCTCCTTTACTTCTATGACTTGGAGTCACCCTAAAATTCAGAATAGTTTGCTCCATTGTCTCTTTTCAATAAATATGTGTACTTATTGTTAATATTTATGGAATTGTATTATATTAATATATAATTAACAAATATGCATCAATTCTGTCCATATGTTGTCTACATGAGCTTGTGCCTGACTCTCATGTTCATAACATAAATAATAGGGCTGCTTACCAAAAGGCTTGGAAATATGTTGCCTGGAATGACTAATTCAAAATTGCTATCAATAATGTCACACTGTCCTCTAGACACTTATTTGAAGAATTCAAGGACTTTCTTTAATAGTAGAGGGAAGTCTACATGTAAATGTTAATAACAGCACAGGAGTTCTGCCATAAGACAAAATGAGAAGATTCCACAGAAAATCAAGTGACAGCATGTCAAATACATGGGTTGTGTGCTATATAAGATTTTAGAAACAAGATGTTGTACGTGGAATGGACAGGTTCAGAAAGGATTTGCGGGAAGAGGTGTGCTTGATCTTAGCACTCACAAGTCAAAAAGATTTGGATAAACAGAAAGATTGGGATCATTAGCAAATACCTGAGAAGAATGAACAGGGCATGATAAAGGGACAAGAGAGAGTTTCGGTGTGTGTGGCATCAGGGAAATAGTAGGCACATGGTTGGATGGATAGGAAATTGAATGCAGATGGTGGATGTCATAGATTACTCTGCTCCTATGTTTGGGCTGAACAGAGGCTTGTGGGAAGAGAATGAGAGTTACTTCCTCCAAAAACAGGCAGACTGGAAGTGTTTACAGCTAGATCTACCTGGTCCTAAAATATTAGAATGTTTATCCTCAGGTCTGGAAGCTGCAACTAACTTCTTTCTGATTGGGGGGCTCTTTTGCAGTGGATTTTGGAGTGCTCTTTCAGAAGCTACTTTCCATTTTGTTCAAATCTAAAGCTGTGCAGCTGCAAAAATGCAGCCCAGCTCCTATTATCTTATTACAAAATGAAAATAACATACCAATCTGAAAGTAGATTTCAAAATAAGAGTATAACAATTTGATTTTGAAATAAAACCTCTCAAATGAATGCTTAGAAATCATTGTCCATTTAATTTTTATTGCTTGAGAAAACTGTATGTACCAATTTAAAGCATAAAATATTTATTAAGGAATTCCCTAATGTTTGTCAACCCTTCCAAAGGTGAGGATCCTCAGGTTTGTTTTTCATAATCTGACCCTATGTATAGCAAAAAGAACACATGATGAAGTAGTGGCTGTTGGCGCTTTTTATTGAATGGGATGGAGGGAGAAAAGATTACCTGCTAAGTTTTTTCCCAAAGAAACAGTTCAGGAGTCAATTTATTAATCTGCCTGCATGAGAGAAAGAGACAAAAAGACTCCAAGATGCATGAGCGCAAGAACCACATGCTTTGTCCGTCACAGTTTATCCCATCCAAACTATGATGCCCATCCCACAAGAAAGCAACAATAAATGGATTGGATGACACAAGTGGAAGATAAATCATCATCATCAACTGATTTCTATAAGCATAGTGTCTCTATTAAATATGGAGTTTGGTTCAATTAGTTCCATCACATGAGACTGATCAGATTAAATTTCTTCTTTCATAAAAAGAAAAAAAAAAGGTGCAAAGAGGAGGAATCATGTTGACCGGGACACATGAGAACCTTCCCCCCGACTATACAGTTGTGCGTAAATATATAAAAGAGGAAATACATACTTAGAAAGATGAAGTGATTGCTTAAACTCATGAGATAATATCTATTATGTGTTTAGGTGGGTGACTCTCACACAAGAAGCCCCCAAAACTGTTATCCAAAAAAAGCCATTCTGTATATCCTGGGATTTGGGCTCAGGTTTCATTCTATCAAACTCAGTGTTCTTCCTTAATCACTGCTGCCTCTCTCACCAATGACCAAATATGATTCAGATCTTTGAACACAAACGTCCCTGGATTCAGGACTGCAAAATTAAGTACTGAACTTATAAAACCAATTAACAATATTTTCATCTTTCAATATCCTAATTAGCATTGTCATTGCTAGGATACGTGGAATACACAAACACACACAGAGTTACTTGTATTTTTAGGCACCATCTCAATATTTGGACAGATCAACAGGACCTGGGTGTCGTGATTCTAGATGTATTCTACGTGGCATTTGAAGTTTGAGCACATGGTCACCTCATGCCTTTTGACATCAGGAGACCAAAAAAATATATTACGTTTTTCTTTTTGAAACAATACTAAAGTAGGGGTTTGGTATTCTAAAAATGATACACGCTATTTTATTAAAAGTGTCACTTTTTTGTTAGAAGTGTCCATGCATAATTTCTCCACTTGCTTTAAATGTGGTATCCTAATTGATAGTGTTTTTGAAGTTAAATAAATGTCAAATAGAGACTCAATGGGTCTGTTATCACCAGGCAATTACATTTTGTTAATAACCTGGTTGTATTCTCTGTTCACATTGGACATCTCTGTAAAAGCCCTGGTATTAATGGATTTATTCAAAGTGACAAAAAAAAATTAAAATTATAATACAATTTCCTCTATCTTTTCTTATCTAAATAGGGAAGGCATCTGCATCATGGCATTAACTCACCCAGAGAAAAGAAAGCTAAAATACTATTATTTCTGCAAAATGACCTTTCAGCTGCAGTATTTGCTTGGCTCCAAATCATAATTTGGCTGCAGACATGTTGTTTAAAATATATGGAGCTAGAAATGAACAGGAAATCCCATTTTTTGAACATATACAATAAAACTTGTGCAATCTCCCTATATTCTTTACCTTTATCACCCAATATTTAAATTAAACTGTTGTCAGTGCTTTTTAAATACCTTTTCATAGTTTTCCAAATATATATTAGTTCCATTCCTTCAACTAGAATAGATGATAAAAGACAAAAGCAGATTGTAAAACTGACACTAAACGAAAAATAAATGTATCAATACATTTTAATACCTAAAATCTTCTTTAGAAAACATTTGTTAAATGTCAATTTCAAAAGTCAATCACTCATTTCAATTCAGAGATTAAAATGGGAAAATTGATGGCATTAAGAAAATAAATAACTCACCCCAGCATTTCTTATTTGTAGATATATTAGAAAATACACACTATATGCAGCAAAATTTTCCCTGGAAAATACAAATTAACGATTAATTAAATAAGTAAACAAATTAAAGCTGTGCTTTGATGTCCCACTTGGTTTTTCATAATTAGTCTTGGACACTGCAGTTTGGATACAAATGCCAGAGTCAGTCCTAAAAGCATTTGTTAAACACTTACTATGCAGGAATCATTGAGATTATGAGTAAATCATAATACATTTCATTCATTCATCCTTTCAATAATTATTTATTGCAGGACTACTCTAAGTCAAACTTTTTTTTAGGAACTATAGGGATTAAACCGTGAACAAATAGTGACAAATTTTCACCCTTTTGAAACTCACATTCTAGGGGAGGAAGAACATATATAAACTTAAACTTTCGGTAAAATGTGATAAAAGTATGCACAGAATACTGTGGACCTGAAATTGTGTCATATTTGATTTTCTTGTGTAATTGATGGGTTTGCATATTCAACTTCTGCTGTGTAACAAATTATCACAAATTTTGCATCTTAAAATAACACTCAATTTTTAGCTCACAGTTCTGTAGGGCAGAAGGCTGGGCACAAGATTGTAATCAAGGGACCAACTGGGTTGAATTACAGAGATTTGGGGAAAATCCACGTTGAACCTCAGTTTTGTTGTTGACAGAATTCAGTTCCTCTGGCTTTAGGACTTAAGTCCCCAGTTTCTTTAACATTTGGACTCCTTTATCCTTAAGCAAGGGTGGTTCATT
>CAUYRT010073227.1:0-46041 GCA_963574885.1 Lepilemur ruficaudatus
TGTGGGAGGAGCAGGGCGGAGCTGACAGAAAAAAAGCTGGGAGTGCATTAGGAAGATCTGGGGTGGACCTCGGGCAGCCAGGGTAGAAGGAGCAGGAGGGAGCTAGAGGAGGCAGAGCTGGGAGTGGAGATGCGGGAGGAATAGGGCTGGGCTGTGGGAAAGAGCTGGGGTGGCACCTGGTGAAGCTCTGGTGGCTGGAGGAGCTGAGGGTGCAGAAGTGAGAGGAGCAGGACTGAGCTGTGGGAGAAGGGCGGAGCTGAATGGGGGAAAAGCTGGGAGCAGATTTGGAAGAGAAGATGGGAGCGGAGCTGCAGGAGGAGCCAGGCAGAGCTATAGGAGAAGGAAGGTGGAACTGTGGGAGGAGCAGGACTGAGCTCTTAAGGGAGGTGTTGGGGGCGGAGCCTTGGGAGGAATCTGGGGGTGGAGATAGAAAAGTAGCTGGGATGGAATTGAGGGAGGAGCAGGGCTGTATTGGAGGAGGGTACTTGAGTGCTGCAGCCTTGACTCAGTGCTGCCAGGCTTTGCTCCTCTGTCCTTTCCCTTCCCTACTCCCCCATATTGACTAGATAACCCACTTCAATGTCCCTGCCTCTGAAGTACCTGATAAGACAAAAATGCTCCTCTTCTGTGTCCCCACTGCTCTTCCTGAGTTCTGGTCTCACAGTCTCGTGCCTGTGCTACTCCATGAGCTTCCTAACCAGTCTGGGGCCTCCTGTCTTTCCTCCCTCTGGCCTGTCCTCTACACTCCACTGGGTTAGTGTGGAAATTGCAAATTTGTCCCCAGCAATCCCCTGTTGAAAACCCTGCCTGTTCCTTGAAATAAGAAATGTAAAAAAAAAAAAAAAGAAAAGAAAGAACAGAAAACCCTGGGGGGGGGGCTTCTCAAATCCACACACTGTGGGGAGCTGCGCAGCTCTCTCAACCCTCACTGCCTAACAGCCTAACACTCTTCACGGTTGCACTGTGCTGCTTGATCACTGGTCTTTGACCCAGTCTGCTCTCCCAGGACTCTTTGCTTTGCACAGGTGATTCCCATAGCCTGGAATGCATGCCTCCTCTTGTTCTGGCAAACTCTTGTCCTCCTTCAAGGCACAAGTATAAAGTTACATATGCTTTTCCACCCCCAAGTGTTAAGGACTTTTGTCTGCAAGATCTGGTAGGATTTTGTGCCTTGCCCCCACCCTCTGTCCATTAGGCTCTTGTAACCCAGGGTTGTAATTGCTCTCTGAGGGTCTGTGGCCTTTGCAGGGTCTCTGAGTTCCATGAAGGCAAGGCCTTCAATATACTCATTTTCATAAGCCAGGTGCCGGGACACAGTAACTGCTTAGTAAATGCTGAATCAGCAAAGGACTGCTTTCTCTTCTTTTCTACTCTCTCCTTGGAGGAGCTCAAGGAAACAGGAATGCTGGAGATGAGGTCAGGGGGAGAATTTCTCTCTTCATGGGATATAGGCCTCAGGGCTACAAGGGACCTTAAGATCACTAACTCCAATCTCCATCCATGCCGGTATCCGCTGTTGGGCTCCCCCCCTGAATGGTGGCCAGCTTCTGCTAAACACCTCAGAACGTCCTAAGAGCAGTTTCAACTCACAAGTGAGGGTTCCCCGAATGGTGGGCTGCTGTTGTTCCTCCCCTGTCCTGTTGTTGGAAGAACTACAATTTGCCTGATGAGCCAGGTACTCATACAAGGCTGCTGGCAGGGAAACCCGTGGTCGTGCTATGAGGGCTTCTTTTTCTAACTCTCCTAGCTGCTCCTCGTTTTCCTGTGCACGCTGAGAAGTGCAGTGCAATTTGCATGCTAGTGCACAATCTCCCTGGGTAGGAATGAGCAACAGAGGTCTGTTCTGTGGTCTGACAAGGAGAGGATGTCCTAGGTTAGCAGCTGCAAGGCCAGTTCGCAGCTATGGTGGTGGGTGGGCCTAGGAAGAATGGCTTTACCAAATTGCAGGTGGGGATAGGGGTGGTGTTTGGCTACCCCTGTGAAAGGCACCAGAATGCATCTCAGGCTTAATTTTCATTACCAGTTACAAGTCAGCACCAAACCTGAAAATGCTCTGATTTCTGACCTCCATATCACATTCTCTTCACAGGCTGCTTCCACATCTCCTCTCATTAACAAAAGTTGTGGCAGGGACAGGCCTTCTCTTCCTCCCACTCTGCTGATCTCTGGGAGGTCAGCTTTCACCTCCCCAGACTCATCCCACTTCTGCCTTCCACTACATGGCCCTCCAAGGGTGCACTGGAGCCCACAGGCAGCGTCAGCCAACTGTGGACAGGCAGGGCCTTCTCAGGTTCTTTGCTTTGCTTTCTTGCTGCTGCAGAGTCTTGGCTATACCCCACTAACATGCACTCAACTGGGGCCAGGAGTAAGTCTCCTCTTCAAGCTCTGCTTCTTCTCTAGACCTTGATTGCATCTCCATCATGCTACCTGTCTTCCTTTTAGGAAATCCTTGCCTTTTCCAAAGATCTCTTTGCAGCCAACTGCCCACCAGGACATTGCTCCTTTCCTGAGACCACAGCACCCACTCAGAGTTCTCCTCCCTCTCTGATACCCAGGGAGCACTCTGCAGAATTCCCTGTCCACCCCAATGACCTTCTAAGCCTTGCTTTTGCATTTCTTATCCCTCTCCTCTCCTTTCTACTGCCGTGGCAGGCCAGTCTCCCTGGCTGGAGCAGTCCTCTGGGAACTTGCAGCCATCTTCCCTCTTTGTGCTCAGCATCTCTGGGTCTGCAGTCCCTCTCTTTAGCTCAAATGCTCCCCTACAGAGCCATTCTTTATGCTCAGTGTGATTTCTATGTGACTCCTCCCTTTGTCTGAGCCTGTCACCCTCTTTTTCTTCCCTTGCCTCTCCACTTTACCTTCCACAATGCCACTTCCTCCCCCTCCCTGTGCTTCTTTGACTCTGAGGCCTAGGAGGAAGGTGTCCTCCTCCAGAGAGGGATCCTGCCCAGTGTTGTAAGGCACCACCAGTCTGGGACTGCTGTGACTCAAATTCATGGTTTCCCTTCAAATACTTCTTGGTCAGTCCGCTTTCCTTTTCTAGGAAATGCCTTTTTCCCATTTTTCTAATTGAGTTACTTATCCTGTTGGTATGGAGTTGTTGGAGCTCTTTACGAAGCCTGGGTCTAATCCTGCATTGGTTATTTGTATTTCAGATGCCTGCCCCACTCAGGGGCATATTTCATCATCTCTTTGCAGGGCTATTTTGGACTTGGTATTCACTTAGGCTCTCTGAGTTGTAAATAACCCCAAAGGACATGGAGTATCCCACTTCCCCTCCTTTTGGAGGCTGACAGTCCTCCTATCACCTCGCCACCTAGGATGAGTATTCCCCTGAGGGGGAGGTGCTCATGCTTCAGCACTCTGCCCATTAGATTAGAGAGGGCTCCCTTCTTTGCTCTCTTGCATTCGTTCATTCACCATTTAGCTTTCCTTTTGTGCCCTGGACTCACACAGTCATATGAACACACAGCCCACACACACAGGAGAAGCTCAGGAAGGCATGCAGCTGTGTGAAAACAGTGAGCCTTGTTTTCTTCTGCCTGGCCACTCTATTTTGTCCTCTCATCCTGAATCTAGCCTGTTTACCAGACTCCCCCCACCTTTTTTCTCTCTGTCCTTTGGGCAGCTCCCATTGGACTGTGTCCCTCTCAATATAGCCCAGATCATATGGTGCCACCCTAAAAACTGCAATCATTTCTAATTTTGTCTTAGTGACACTCCGAGTGAACAGGAAGAAGCTGCATCCCAATAAAAACTGCAGACAAGAGTGGGCTACTTTGACTCCATCGTTAGGTGTGGTGCCTGGCACAGATTGTGGAAGAACAGAGTTTAAACTTTCTGAGTTTCTGTGAATGTGGGGCACCTGTCTTCTCCCTGGTTTCCCCACTTGCCTTCATATTACAAACTGTTAGAAGACATTCATTTCCATGTTTCTATGACTCCAAGTTCTTCAGTCAGTCTGCATTTTCTTCTTCTCCTCTTCTAATAGATCAGTTTTTTGTGCAAATAATCAGCAACCCAAGTTCCAAGCTCTCCAAAGCCAGAGGAGGGCTTCAAAATAGCAGATAGTGGCCATGTGAATGTGTGGTCCAGGTTATCTGCTTACATGATTCAGACAGGGTGAGGGGGAGGTTAGCGGACATGTTGCCAGCCTACAACCATGGTTACAGGGCCTGAATTGTCAGATTAATATGCTCCATGCAGAAGACCCATTCACTTGACTCTTGTATACCTACACACTCACTGCAGCAACTTTGGAAAGTACAGAAACATATAGGAGAATCAGGAACAAAGAGTTGTCATATGGCCATCTCCCAGAGGTAAGAACATTTGTAATTTTTACCTATTTTCCCCAGTTGTTTTTCTATGCTTTTTTGTTGGTCATTCCATTAATTTCATGCTGTATTATAATTTTGTCTTGTAACTTTTCATATATATTAAGTATTAGCCTATATTCTGAAAGGTTTCTCAGAAAATTAATCTGGCATCTCACTAGGTCTGCAGCTCATTGTGGAGTATATTGGAGTCCAGCCTCTCCCCACTCAAGACCAACAGACAAATCCTCAGGAAATGGACCATCATACTTTGAATGTAGTGACATCCTTTGTCCATAAACTTGAGCACAGAAGGTCTGGCTGAAGCCAGCTTTCAGATTTAGTTTCTTGAGAATCCAGATATCAATGTGAAATTGGACATTATGTCCAACAGCCCTCAGACTGTCTAGTTATTCCCATTTCCCCATTGCTCAGTCACCCAGTACGTAGCCATAGGTTCCTTTGGGAAGGGCTGGGAGATCATTCCAGCATATACTTGCCATGGTGCTGCAGTGTCTTCCTTGCCCCTGGGTACTCTGGTGATTCCACTTAGTTTTCGTTTGTTTGTTAATTGCCCTCGGCTTCTCATTAATCCCCTTTGGGTCATCCATGCAAAGTAGTCACCACCATCCATTCCCGTTGTCATTCTCATACATTCCACCTGCCAGGAACTTCCTCTCCAAAAGCCAGACATCCCAGCAAAAAGTTTAATACCAAAGGTCTAGCAGCTAGGCTGCCACCTTGTGCCTGGAGCTGTCTGCATGCCACTTACCCTTGAGATAGGATCCTCCTTACCAGTTGGGGAGATGCAGGATAATCCTGTGCCAAGACCCCATCTTACCATCACCTGCTTTCTTGGCCCACTCTGGAACCAACTGTCTCAGTTTGGGGCCTCCAGGAAGCAGCCCATGAAAGGGAGTGATCAGAGCCAAAGGTTTACTGGGGCTAACACCCATGAAAGGGACAGGAAGGAAGCAGAGTTAGGAAGCAGGTTGAGCCCAACCTGACAGTCTTGACCAGCCCGACAGGGAGGGGTGAAGCAAGGATTTCCCATTAGAGGGGCCTGCATTGGGCAAAGATGTTTGGGCCCATGCAGTTTTGCCTGGCACACAGCAGGCCATGCAATCGATATTCACTGACTGGATGAGTTAATGCCCGGCATGGGTACCTAGGGAACAGGTATGTGCTGAATAACAGGGAAGGGCCCAACATCTGCCTTTGCATAGGCAGAATTGCACTCTGGCCCACAGCCAGCTTCCTGGAAGGTGCTTTGGCCTCTTGTACCAAACAGCCTGGGTTCTCAAGGTGGTATGCTTCCAGGGCATTTGTTGACAGCGTGTCTCATGATCTGTTAGCATTGGTGTGGGCACAGCCTGGCAGGAGAAGGCAGATCTGAGCATGAAAGCATCACGTTGCAAAGAGGACTGAAGTCAGCAGACATCCCTCCTGTAAAAGGCTTCTTGAAGGTGCACACTCACCTCTATGTTACTTCCAGGCCTTGCAGGGGACAGCTTACAGGCAGACCTTTGAACTAAAGAGATTGAAATGAGGCAGAGTAAATTAGGCAAATGTGAAGAGGAAGGAACTGCTCACTCTGGGCAGAGGGCTGGGGAAGGCTTCACAGAGAAGCAGGTGTTGGAGCTGGGTCTTGAAAGTCAAAAGGATTTTGTTAGGTGGGAAATGGGGGAAGGGCAGCCTGAAAGGGTTAAATACATTCAGGGAACTGAGAGGGAAGGTTTGTGACTGGAACACACCCATTTGTGGAGCAAGGCCATGAGGGATGAGGTTGGGAAGCTAGATTGGGTGCAACTCGTAAAGGCCTCCTGAAGGACTCTGGGCTGCATGCTGGCTGCAGTGGCTCAGTGCCCTCACTTGGGTTTCACTGTGAGCATTTTTAATGGCAATCTGTTGTTTCTCTTCCTGAGAATTCATTGATTCACTCATTTGGCCAGTCAATCATCTGGGCCAGGAGTTGGTGGAGAGATGATGGGGGTGCAAGGGTCATCTGCAATCATAGCATATCTAGCCTTGCTTTCCTCCCTCTCATTTAGATATTTTGATGCTTCCTCATGTCCCCTTCTCCCTCCTTCCTTCTCTCTTCCTAGCCAAACTACTTATTGGAGGACTTCCTGTTTGTAAAATGACTGTTAGTCCTATTAAATTAATCCCAAAGTAGTATGGTCCATTTCCCTCTAAACTATTAGTAAGACCATTGCTTGTGCACTAGGCAGAGAGAAGAGTCCATGAGAGTCGATGTTTTCTGAGAACTACAAATGTGCATGGAGAGATAGTTCAACAGGGCTCTTGTCTCCTCTGTAGTAAAGCCAAATTAACATTCCTGCAAGGCTTTGCAGCTTACGGCATGCTTGCCCATGGGTCTTTGTGTTGTGTTTTGGGTCAGAAAGAATGTCCTTTTTCTCATCTTAGTGTCACACTGAATTCTCCCTGGGCTCCTGGGATCACATTATCATTCTCTCCACTTTAGAGGTGAGGAAGCCGAGATTCAGAGAGGGGAAAGTGATTTGCCTCGCCTTGAACAGTAAGTGATCAGTCTTTTTGACTCTGGCTATAGTGATTTGCTCTCTATACCCACAGATGGTGGGGGAGTCCTGGAATATGGTACCTACAAGGCCCTTTCTAGCTTGGGAGCCATTTATTGCTGTGACTGTACCATTTGAAAATTCAGTCCTGACCAGTTTAGGAGGTTGTTTTTCTTAGCTGTCTCTTTGGTTCCTGGTTTGCCCAATTCGATTCTGTGCCTGCCCAACAAAGCTTCTCTCTGTCTATCGTCCAAGAAGCCCAACTCCCCTGAAGTACTTCCTCTTCTTGTCTACCCAATGTCCGCAGAACCTTGTGCTGCACTTCCCACCTCAGCCATAGAATAAAGCCAGCACTGACATTTCTGTCCTTGTGTCCCATCTTAGGTCACTTGCTGGTCATTCATTCCCAGGTAAATTTTGCATTCTGGTTATCTGAAATTCATCCTGATTTCCTTATCCTTCTCTTCTCTTCTGCCTCATTATCTGGGTCCCAAGCCTTTTCTCAGTATTTAGGTTCCCTTCTTTAAGTCTACGGAACAGACACAGTTGCACAGTGAAGTGAGTATAGTTTAAGCTTCAGACTCTCTCTCTCGTACCAGCCTGGAAGGAACCATAGCATTATGGTCCTATAGTTATATGGTTTGGAAAAATCTACAAAAGGTATCTTAACCACAGTTAAATATCTACAACAGATATTTAACCACAGTTGGTTCAGGGCACCTTTTTTTCCACTATGTTGTCTACATCACTCTTGCCCTTGTGTCATATAGCAATGCCATAGGCATATTGGGAATCCAACTAGGGGGATGTTAAGTTGGGATACATTTAGTTTGGGATATGCTTTTGAGATATATCTCAGGGGTTCACATCTACTTCTATACATTTTCCAGTTATTGCTAGCTTCCAGAAATACTTCTGCTTATTGTGCAGATGCATCCAGTGACAGGACAAGAGGGGTGGGGCTGGAAGATTCATTGTAATGTCACTGTGCCTTACAGCACTTGGTGCCAGAGGTATGTTGTCAGTGGAGAAGAATCAAGATTCACAATGTAAAGAGCCAGAAGCTAGTTTGTGGGAAAATCTTCTAGTCATCAATTAAATGTGTAAAACTAAAAGTGAAGGATTCTTTTTCTCATTGTCAAACAAAAGTTCTCTCCTGTTAGGAATATACTCATTGGCTGGGCGTGGTGGCTCATGCCTATAATCCTAGCACTCTGGGAGGCTGAGGCGGGAGGATCACTTAAGCTCATGAGTTTGAGACCAGCCTGAACAAGAGTGAGACCCCATCTCTACTAAAAATAGAAAAAAATAGCCAGGCATGGTGGTGCATGCCTATAGTCCCAGCTACTCAGGAGTCTGAGGTGGGAGGATCGTTTGAGCCCAGGAGTTTGAAGTTGCTGTGAGCTAGGCTGACGCCATGGCACTCTAGCCCAGGGAACAAAGCAAGACTCTGAAGACTCTGTCTCAAAAAAAAAAAAAAAAAAAAGGTATATACTCATTGTGCAGAGGATGTAATTATAAATACAGCATGCATTTATTTTCATATAAAATTTGGATGCAGGTTGTATGAGATGGCATTTTTCAGAGTTCCTATGACTGTAGGGCACACAAATGTAGTAGGACTAGAAACATTTAATAGTAGTGTACAGAAAAGAGTTCATGTAACAAGCCTGTGACTGCTGCCCTTAGAAAGGCTGGCTTATAAGTTTGGCCCTCTACTGGCATCTGGGAACTTGGTTCTCAGTGTGTCCCCAGTCAACAGTTAACTGATAAGAGTGGCTCACTTTTTATGCAAACAACATGGCTTATACTGAACACCTGCTTTTTTTCTGGGAGTCTGGAATTTTGGTGCACACTAGCAGAGGGTGCCTATGTGACCAGCCCCCAATATAAACTGTGGGTACTGAGTCTGCGCTTCCCCGGGCAGAAACATCATACATGTGTGACTGCATTTTTGTTGCTGAGAGAAGAGTGTGCTCTGTGTGGCCCCTCATGGGAGGGAGAGAGCATAAGGAAGTCTGTGCATGGCTTGCTCCAGACTTTGCCTGTATCTTTTCCCCTTGTGATCTGGGCTATATGCCCTGAGTACGTTGCTGTGACAAATCTTGGTTGTGATTACAGCTTTATGCTGAGTCCTATGAGTTTCCAACTATAACAAACTAGAAAAGTAGAAATAACATATTACAGAGGTGTATCAGGCAGATAAAAAATAAAGAAATACTGTAATTTGTTATTTTTTTCTGAATTTTGAGATGTTTCTAACATTTGTCAACTTTTTAAAAATGTGTATTCTTTTGTATTTCTTTCCTCATTTTAAATATTTATTTTTGTTCACAATTTTATATTATTGGTAATTTTATATTCTTATACTTGAAGAGAGTCCCAAATATTATAAGCTGCAGGCCTCACAAAACCTGGATCTGCCCCTCCAAGACTTGCTACCTCTTGTTGGTTTTGTTATGGTCATCTCATATTTCACAGGTGGGGAAATTAAAACATAGAGAGAAGTCGAGCTTATTTGCCAAAACCATGACAGGATCCAGTTTGTCTAACTTCCAATTTAATGTTCTTTCCCTCCTTTCCGTAAAGTGTTTTGATGATTTGTCTGTAAATGATGGTAGGGGTGCATTGTCCACTGGATGGCACTCAGGAGGCTAAAATTCTAGTTCCTTCTTTTTCAGTAGATGGGTAATCTTGAACTAATCCCTTTTCCTACTGGGACAGATTTTCCCCTTTTGTAAAATAAAGGGGCTGGGCTAGATGCTCTTTAGAGACCTTTCTTTCTCAGATGTTCCCTGAGTTTTTCATTTTAGAAATGGTAGATCATATAATCATAGTTGAAAGCAGTCATCTTCTTGTCCTTGTGTCTTCTTCCTCCCTAAAATGGAAATAAAATACCTATTTTTCCTGGTTGTTGTGAAGCCCATAGCACTGTTCATGATCAGTGAGAGCAGGTGGTCAAAAGTTGCTGCTGTCTTGTCCAATCAGGAACAAAAATCTTCATGTATAATTCTCACTCCTCTCCCTTGGAATCAGACAATATTATCAGCAAAGACTTTGTAAAGAAAAGAAATTGAAGTATATATACAATACTTTTAAAACATTTTTAATAGAAATATAATTTGCAAGCAGAAAAATGCACACATATTAAGTGAACAGATTGATGAATATGCACAAAGCCAGCACAATTGTATAACACTTAAATCAAGAAATAGAACACTACTAGGGGCCTCCTTTTAATTACTTCCAAGTCAGTATTTCTGCCCCAAAATAACCACTATTTTGACTTGTAACATTTTTTATTTATTTACATAAATAGAATCCTACATTATATACTCTTATTATTGTCTGGATTCTTATACTTAATATTGTTTGTGAGATTCATCCATGTTGTCATGTGAGCAGTATGTCCTTGCTTCTCATTGCCATATAGTATTTTATTTATGACTATGCTATGATTTATTTATCTGTTCCACTGTTTGTGGACATTGGAATTGTTCCTAGGTTTTTGCTGATGCAAATGAAGCTGCTATGACCATCCTTGTATTTACTTTCTTTGGTGAATATATGTTTCCGTTGTGTATATGTCTAGAGGTATTATAATTGATGATTTATAGGATGTGCATATGTTTCACTTTAGCAGATATTGCCAAATACATTTCTAAAGTGATTTGGCAATTTACACTACCACCAGCAGTGTGTGAATGCCATTTGTACTCTATCCTTGATAGCACATTCTGTCACTTAGGTGGGTGTGCAGGGGCATCTTATTTATGCTTGTTTATTTATTTGCATAGAGCAAACTTCTGTGGTATACAATATTATGGTTTTTGACTAATGCATAGAGCCAAGTATCCATCACCACAATCAAAATACAGAACAGTTCCATCACAGCCCCTCCAAAAAAATTGGCTTCTGTTGCCTCTTTGTAGTCAACTCTTTCCTTATCCCCAAACCCTGGCAGCCACTGATCTGATCTCCATCCCAATAATTTTGCTCTTTCTAGATTATCAAATAAATGGAATTATATGATTTGTAACCTTTTGGATCTGGCTCTTTTCACTTAGCAAAATGCTTTTGAGATTCAACCATGCTGTTGTGTGTATCATTAGTTTGTTCCTTTTTATTGCTTGGGTAGTATTTCATTGTATAGATGTGCCACATTTTGTTTATCAATTCCCCAATTGAGGAACATTTTAGTTTGTTCCACTTTTCTCTATTATGAATAACAATTATTCTAAACATTTGTATACAAAGGGTATACAAGGTTTTCATGAACGTAAGTTTTCATTTCTCTTGAGGAAATATCCAGGAGTGGGATTGCTAAATTACATGGTAAATTCCTGGGTTATAGGTTCTTTGTAATAACCTGCCAAACTTTTTCAAAGTGGCTGTACCATTTTGTATTCCCACTAGCAGTATATGAGAGTTTCAGTTGCCAGCACTTGGTATTGCTAAGTTTTTTTTTTTTTTCAATTTTAGCCATTCTAAGGTATATAGTGTTATCTCATTGTGGTTGTAATTTCCATTACTCTAATTATTAATAATGTTGAGTATCTTGCCATGTTAATTTGTCATCCATATAGCTTATTTTATGAATTTTTTGTTCATATTTTTCCCATTCAAAATATTGGGTTGCTTGTTTTCTTATTGTTAATGAAAAAAAAAAACTTTTCATTTTGACATAATTATAGATCCAGAGGAAGTTGCAAAGAAATGTACAGGAAGGTTCCATGCACACTTCACTCAGACTTCGCCAATGTTAACATCTTGTATAATTATGGTATACTATTAAGACCAGGAAATTTACATCAGCACAATCCACAGAGCTTATTCAGATTTCATCAGTTATACATACACTTGTGTGTGTGTGTTTCTATGTAATTTTATCGCATGTATAGTTTCTGCCAAAATCAAGGTACGGAACTTGACCATCACCACAAAGCTCCCCTCATGCTACCTCTCCATAGCCTCTCCCACTTCCTACCCTATATCCCTTATTGTTTTTTGACAGAATTTTAATGATATAAATTTATTTCAGGAAATAAATGGAGCTGTAGACAAGCTCTAATTTAACATCTCTATCTATGCCTTGATTCACTTCCACTGTTTCCTTAGCCCACTCCCACCTTGCTGTAAATCAACTTTTACAGTCAAAGCACAGAGGTACACTTGGAGAAGCATTTGGATGAAACGTGGTAAGAAATAAGTTAAAACATCTTGAGCAGCCCAGTCCCAGACACCCATATAAAACTGTAGACTATAACCTTTGGAAAACTGATTATCTTGTGAATTAATGAAACATCAAAAAAGGAGGTCTCCATCCCTTTTTATTGTCAACCACTATTTTGTTCTCCATGTTTATAATTTTGTTATTCCAAAGATGTTATAGTGTGTTACCTTTTCATATTGGCTTTTTTTTCCCCCACTCAGCATAATTCCCTGGAGGTTCATTCAAGTTGTTGCATGTATCAGTAATTCATTCCTTTTTATGGCTGGTTAATATTTCATAGTATGAATATACCATAGTTTAACCATTCACTCATTTCAGTAGTTTCCAGTTTGGGGCTATTCCAGATAAAGTTGCTATGAACATTCATGTACAGGTTTCTGCACTAAGGTAAGTTTTCAGTTCTCTGGGATAAATGCTCAAGAGTGCAATTGTTGCATCATCTGGTAAGTTCACTTTTAGTTTGTTTTGTTTTATTTGTTTGTTTGTTTTGAGACAGGGTCTCACTCTGTTACCCACGCTGAAGTGCAGTGGTGTCGTCATAGCTCACTGTAACCTCAAACTCCTGAGCTCAAACAATCCCCCTGCCTCAGCCTCCCAAAGTGCTGGGATTACAGACATGAGACATTGCACCTGGCCACACTGTGAGTTTTTAAAGAAACAGAAATTGCCAAACTATTTTCCAGAGTGGCTCTATTTAATACAATTTTATATTTTGATGAGCAAGGTAGGTGATCCATTTTCTCCACATCTTCAATTAGCATTTAGTGTTGGCAGTTTTTAATTTTAGCCACTTGATAGGTTTGTAGTAATATCTCATTGTGGTTTTAACTTGCATTTCCCTGATAGCTAATGATATTGAAGATATTTTCATGTGCTTATTTGGCATCTGTGTATCCTCTTTGGTTAAATTTTTTCTTCATGTCTTTTGCCCCTCCTTAAATTGGATTGTTTGGTTTTCTTGCTATTGAGTTTTGAGAAGTCCTTATGTATTTATGTGTGCCTCAGATGGTCTCTTTACATGCCCTTCTTCCTCTGTTCCTTTCCCAGCAGTATTCTGCTATTACTAGTTACTCGAACTTGTTTGTTTAGTCGTGTGGGAATTGGGTGGGGGACATTTTCTGCTGTTCTGCTTTAGCTTCTATTTTTGGCACTGCTTTCTTGGATCTCAGGGGTATGGCCTTCTCAGGTCTTTTGCTTCTTCCCTTAACATATCTCTGGGCCTGGTGTGTATTTCTGCCCTTCCTACAGGAGTAGGTTTTTTTTTTTCCTGTTTCCTTTTTCCAACTGCAGTGAGTTTCCACCAGTGTCCTAAGGGTGAGAAAGTTTGTTGTCCTTTCCCTCGTGGAGTAAGACATTTTTTTCCTTAGGGAAGATAGGGAAAATGCATGAGATGGAGGTTCTTATTCCTCCTGCTTGGCTAATGTTCCTCTTTCCAAGGTCTTTTCTTCAGTGGGTCAATTCTTAGGGCTCTTTGTGATCTTTTCTTCAAGCACCCAGGGAGGTTCATGGAGAAAGAGCCTGTAAGAGAATGCAAACTCACCCAATTTCTGAGCCTCTTGGAGGCTTCACATTGTCCTGCCAGCCCACATTTTACCTTCACCAATTTATGGATATTTCTAGCTGAACTCTTTTTACTGGTTTTCAGTAACCTTACCCCAGGTAAGAGAGTACTCACATCTCCTCTCTTCCTGAAGGGACTATATCTCCTCATATTTCATTGCTCTGCAAACTCAGCTGTCCAATACATTAGAAAAAATTTGTGAATTTGAAGTTGGTCTGGCTCATTTTTTTTTCTCTCTCAACTATGGCAGTGATGCTTCTTCCAGCTTACCCAGAGTGGAAGCTACCTCCTGGCTGATAAATTTTAGATTTCCTTGAATCCAGACTGTTCTAGCCCTTCAGACCTCTTGTAGTAACTTACACATTGGAATGTGTAGAACTCCTTGCTGTGACTGTTATTGTCCAAATGTTCTGCTGTGCTTTGTAGTAAGTACATGCTGACTATTTGGGGGTATTCTTATTTTCAAGTATTTCACATACTCTCATTTATCTTTCTGCTTCCTCTCATCAGATACTGGTACTGTATTGTCTCATAGTTACTAGTAGAATGTCTCCACCTGTTCATATTTTGGGTTTACTGGGATACCTTGTCACCTAGTTTTGTTTATTCTGTTTATGAGAATATTTTTGTTTTATGGTCTAGTATTCTATTTAAAAAAAAATAAGTGAGTCAGGGAAATTAAAAAACTATGATGACATTGCTGTCATCTAAAAATCTAAATCTAAAATTTTAGATTCTAAAATCTAAAACTTCACTGTCCCTCCAAGATCTTGCCTTCATTTTTGAAAGATATTTTTGCTAGGTATATAATTCTATTATAGTTTGATAGTTACTTTCTTAGTTTTCTCATTAATGTGCTTTCAGAATTCAGTAACTATATTGAAGGAAAAATTGGTAGTTCCTCCCCCCATCACTTCTCACCAGAATCCTAGCTCCTCAAGTGTCTAGTATTTTTTTCTCTATCCCCAAAGTTCTGCAGATTTCTATCCTCTTGGTAGAGGTCCTCAGTCCAGGCCCTTAGTCATATCCCTACCCAGTTGCTTAATGGCCAGAATCAGCAAATGTCCTGAGGGGAAAAGTGGCTGTAGAGTGTCATTGCATCTCTCTCCTGAAGTCCCGGTTGCCTCATCATTGCTCCAGTGCCTTCAAACAGGTGTTTTAAAATTTTATCTGGCTTCATAGTTATTCTCAGTGGGGGTATTAGTCTGCTACAATCTACTCCATCATAGACATAATCGGAAGTCTGCCTATACACGAAGTATTTAAAAATTAAATATTTTCTTCATGAACTTCAGAAATTGCTGAAGAAGGGAGACATTTTAGGAGATTATTTTTCAGATATTTATCTCACTGCTCTTCAAGAAGAAAGACTCTTAAAGGTGAACAAATATGGCCAAGACTGATGGAGACTGTGTTACATTATTGCATCATTTCCCTGACCTCTGAGGGTGAAAAAGATAAGGAATTATATAAGTTAATACCAGATTAATTAGGTTTGAAAACTAGTTTCTCGTAGACCATGCAAAGATAGTCATCATTTCTAACTTCTGCACTTTTAGAGTATAAATGAATAAGGTACTGTTATTCTCTGATCATTATGAAGTCCTCAGTAGTACTGCTATTCAAAGTTATTTTCTCTTGGTAGATTAATTGTTCTAGTAAAATACAAATAATCATCTGTCCAGTTTCCAAGCACTCAGACATAGGCACTGGCAATAAATCACAGGAGCCATGTCCCTCTTTGGAGATAGAGAGCTCCATGCTGAGGAATCCACCACGGGAGAGGAGGTCTCTTGAGAGTAGAATTGACTCTACTGATTATCATGCTTTCTGCCACAGTACCAAAGACACCCTTGACTCTGTATTCCATAACTGTGCAGAAAGTTTTCAAGGGATGATTACATTGTTTTTTGTAAGGTCTGCATCTTGGAGGCTCTCCAGAAAGGGTGAAAGGGCCCCAGAAACACTGAGAACTATCTTCTGTATTGCCATGCAAGGGGTTGTTTGGATCTTAGCTCTTCTACTCACCAGCTACATGACCCTGGGCCAGCCATTCACCCTTTTGTGCATAAATTTCCTCATCTCTAAAATCATCCTAACAATATTGGCTTCATAAGGCAGACCCTTCTAAGGTTCAATTGTAGTAATAGAGGAGAAAGTCACTGGTAAATTTCAAAGTGCAGCATACTGGTCAGGGATCAGTGTGCTTGCTGTTTCATTCCCTGTAATGCTACTGGGGTCCTGGGGTGGAAGAAGTGTAATCTCACAGTTCATCAATTTCAGGAATCTTCAATGTCCTATATAGGTGACTTGCTAGTTTCTGCATGCAGAGTTTCTTTAGAGATAGGAGAGCATTCCCTTGTGCTTATCTGCCAGCCCACACACCAAGTTCTGGGAGACTTATGACTTCTGAGTTTCTGTGGTTGAGGAATGAAAGAGCAATGAAGACTTCTGAAGCCCAGAGATATGCTGTGTTTGGTTTTGCCTAGCTTCTGATCTGGGAAACTTGCAGTCTCCTGGTTAGGATGTTTAGTCAGCTCTGAGAATGGGTTTATTTAATCTGGACCCCCCTTCTCTAAACACTTGGAAATTCCTAGGGGAAACCAAGTGCCAGTCCATCACTGCAGGGTTTTTTGGGGTCTTTTAAAGGATGGGTTTCTCTTTTGAAAGGTTGAAGTCACCTGTGATTCTGGGTAAGAGCTGGGGTAGGTTACCTAGTATCCTAAGCAGTTACATAACAGGATGAAGAAGAAGAAATATTTAAGCAGGAAGGGCTATTGAACACTTTTGCATTAGCTAAAAACTAATTTATACTCACCTGTTTTTGTATGCAAAATAGTCATAGGATCTTAATAAGTTATTTAATCATATTATTTGCGATTGTACAATGTGTGTAGTTTATTTCACAGTAGTTATTTTCACCTGTGGTTATCAAATGATGCCTTCTTAACATTAGGCATATAGAAAATTAACATAATACTTTTGTTCTCTGCAAAAGGCTGCAGCAAATGATCTCTAGAGGTCTTTTTTTTTTTTTTTTTTGAGACAGCGTCTCACTGTGTTGCCCAGGCTAGAGTGCCGTGGCGTCAGCTTAGCTCACAGCAACCTCAAACTCCTGGGCTCAAGCAATCCTTCTGCCTCAGCCTCCCGAGTAACTGGGACTACAGGCATGCGCCACCATGCCTGGCTAATTTTTTACATATATTCTTAGTTGTCCAATTAATTTCTTTCTATTTATAGCAGAGACGGGGTCTTGCTCTTGGCTCAGGCTGGTCTCAAACTCCTGACCTTGAGTGATCCACCCGCCTCGGCCTCCCAGAGTGCTAGGATTACAGGCGTGAGCCACCACGCCCGGCCCTATTGAAATTTTTAATGAGAAATTAGGTAACCTCACTCCACAAACCAAGACAAGTGAAAAAAACAAACAAGGAAAAGAGGATGGAGATTGCAAATCCTATTCTCTTTTTTATTTGGTAAATTTGGTAGCAATTGAGAATGACATCCTCTTACTAGACATCCTCTACAACACATAAAATGACATCCTCTACAACACATAAAATAAGAGTTTCCATTCAGTTGGTGGTTATTCTATTAAATCAGTGCATGGCACATGGTAAGCACTCAATAAAAATTAGATAAATTAAAGAATAAATAAGTCATGTTTTTTTACAACTCTGTTGCTTTGGCCACTTGGGTTTTTATTTTCATTAAGAATCTCTAAAATGATGGTCTATAACACACCAACACCAAATTTTGTTTGATTAAGTGGAAATCTTATCAGGCTTTATAAAGAGCATGTACCACAGTAGCTGAATAAAATGTATTTCATAAAAAAAGTATTCAATAAAAATGTGTGAAATTACATTTTGGATAATGCTAGCTTTTCTTTATTATTATTATTTTTAAAATAATAAATATTGCTTATATATGGTGTACATGATGTTTTGAAATATGTATACATTATGGTATAGCTATGTCAAGCTAATTAACATATGCATTACCTCACATACTTATCTTTTTTGTGTGCGTATGGTGAGAATATTTAAAATCTACTCTTTGCAATTTTTTAAGTATATGACACATTGTTATTAACTATAGTCACCATGTTGTACAGCAAATCTCTTGAATTTATAAACTGCCTCTCCTGTGAATAAGAAAAAGCGTTTTTTTAAATCACCATGAGCTGAATTAAAATGATTACAATTAGATAATTAATAAATAATTATTAAAACAATCTCTTGTTTTAATACTTATTACTTCTGCCTAACTGAAATTGTGTATCTTTTGGTCAACATCTCCTCAGTCCTTGCCTGATAATCCCTGCCCCCCACCCCTGCCAAAGCCCCTGGTAACCATCATTTTGCTCTTTGCTTCTATGAGTTTAACTGTTTTGTTTTGTTTTTTTTCTTTTATCATATAGTACTTGTTTTTCTGTGCCTGGCTTATTTCACTTAATATAATGTCCTCCAGGTTCATCATGGTTTTTCAAATGGATTTCCTTCTTTTTTTTTAAGATTGAATAGTATTCCATTGTGTATATATATACCACATTTCTTTATCCATTCATCTGTTTATTGACACTTAGGTTGATGCCATGTCTTGGTTATTGTGAATAATGTTGCAATGAGCATGCGAGTGTAGCTATCTCTCAACATACTGATTTCATTTTCTTTGGATAGATACCCAGTGGTAGAATTGCTGGATCATATAGTAGTTCTATTTTTAATTTTTTGAGGAATCTCCATACTATTTTGGCTGTACTAATTTGCATTCCCACCAATAATGTACCAGGGTTACCTTTTCTGTACATCCTTGCCAACACTGCATATCTTTCTTCTTTTTGGCAATAGCCATTCTAACAGGTGTGAGGTGATATCTCATTGTGGTTTTGATTTGCAATTTTCTCATGATTAGCAATGTTTGACATCTTTTCATATCCCTGTTGTCCATTTTTATGTCTTCTTTTGAGAAATGTCTATTCAGGTCCTTTGACCATTTTTTAATCAGGTTGTTTTCTTACCATTGAGTTAAGTTCCTTATGTATATTGGATACTAACCCCTACATATGATTTGCAAATA
This sequence comes from Lepilemur ruficaudatus, assembly GCA_963574885.1. Taxonomy (NCBI): domain Eukaryota; kingdom Metazoa; phylum Chordata; class Mammalia; order Primates; family Lepilemuridae; genus Lepilemur; species Lepilemur ruficaudatus. The sequence goes on from CAUYRT010073227.1 coordinate 18,730, forward strand.
TTTTCTCTCATTCTATAAATTGTCTGTTCATTCTGTTGATTGTTTCCTTTGAGAAGATTTTTGGTTTGATGTAATTCCATTTGCCTATTTTTGCTTTTATTGCCTGTGCTTTTGAGGTTATATTCAAAAAGCCATTGCCTAGACCAATGTCATAGAGTTTTTCCCCTATGCTTTCTTCTGGTAATTTACAGTTTTAGGTCTTATGTTTAAATATTTAATACATTTTGAGTTGATATTTGTGAGATAAAGGTCTAATATTATTCTTTTGTATGTAGATATCTAGTTTTCCCAACACCATTTATTGAAGTGACTGCCCTTTCCCCATTGTGTGCTCTTGGTGTCTTTGTTGAAAAATGTGTGGACTTACTTCTAAGTGCTCTCTTCTATCGCACTGGTCTATGTGTCTATTTTTATGCTATTACTATGCTGTTTTGATTACTATAGCTTTGTAGTAGATTTTGAGATCTGGTAATGTGATGTCTCTGACTTTGTTCTTCTTGCACAAGACTGTTTTTACTATTTGGGACCTTTTGGGATTGCATATGAATTTTAGCACTTTAAAAAATTTCTGTGAAAAATGTCATTAGAATTTCAATAGGGATTGCATTGAATCTGTAGATTGCTTTGGGTAGTATGGACATTTTAACAACATTAATTATTTCATTCCATAAACATGAGCTATCTTTCCATTTATTTGCACCTTTTTCAATTTCTTTCATCAATGTTTTATAGTTTTATAGTTTTCTGTGTACTGTGGTTAAACTTATTTCTAAGTATTATTTTGTAGCTACTGTAAGTAAAACTGCTTTCCTGGTTTCTTTTGCTGACAGTTCATTGCTAGTACATGTAAATTCTATTGATTTTTATATGTTGATTTTGTACCCTGAAACTCTACTGATTTTTTTATTACTTCTAACAATTTTTTGGTAGAGTCTGTGAGGTTTTCTATGCATAAAATCATGTCTTCTGAAGTCACAGACTATTTAACTTTTTTCTTTATGATTTGGATGCCTTTTATTTCTTTCCCTTGCTTAATTCCTCTGGCTAAGACTTCAAGTACTATGATGAATAGAAGTGATGAGTGAGTATTTTTGTCTTATTCCTGATCTTAAAAGTCTTTCAAATTTTCACTGCAGAGTATGATTTAGCTGTGGGCTTATAATATATGGCATTTATTGTGTTGAGGTACATTCTTTCTATACCTAATTTTTTGACAGTTTTTACCATGAAATGATGTTGAATTTTGTCAAATGCTTTTTCATCATCTATTGAGATAATCATATAGCTTTTGTCTTTCATTATGTTAATATAGTGTATCACATTTACTGATGTGCCTATATTGAACTATCCTTGTATCCCAGGGAAAATCCCACTTACTCATAGTGAATAATCTTTTTAATGTGCTGTTAAATTTGGCTTACTAGTAGTTGGTTGAGGATTTTTGCATCTAAGTTCATCAGGGATATTGGCCTGTAATATTCTTTTCTTGTAGTGTTCTTATCTGGCTTTGATATCAGGTTAATGTTGGCCTTATAAAATGAGTTTAAAGTTAAATTTTTTGGAAGAGATTGATAAGGACTGGTCCTAGTTTTCCTTTAAATGTTTGGTAGAATTCAACAGTGAAGCCATCACATCCTGAAGCTTTTCTTTGATGGGAGACTTTTTATCATTCATTCAATCTCCTTACTCATTGGTCTGTTCATATTTTCTATTTCTTCATGATTCAGTTTTGGCAGGTTCTGTTTCTAGGAATTTATCCATTTCTTCTAGGCTATCCAATTTGTTGGCATGTAGTTGTTCATAGTAGTCTCTTATGATCTTTTGTATTTCTGTGGTGTCAGTTGTAATGTCTCATATAAGCTTTTCTTTAATGGCAGCCAACAGCATGATAAACTGGGAAGAGGTATGACATGTGTACCTACATAGCATCAGAGTTTGAAATAAATATCTAACCTAAGTTGGCTTTTTAAAAATCATGAACTGTAACATCTTTAAAAATGCATTGAAAATGCACAAAATTCAGGAAAGAGGCAGACATTCCAATTGCAGAGGTAATTACAGAGACAAAAGCTTCAGGTAAATATTATGCCATTTTCATTCAACTGGGGAGCCTCAACTATAGTTTTGATTTTTACAAAAGGAAATGAAAATACATCTGTACTTAACAGTAGACAAGTTACTTTTTCTAAAATTGGACTTGGATTGAGTCCTAGTCAAACTTAACTCCCAAAGAAATCCTGGCACAGATTACAAAACAAAAACTTGGGACTTCTTATAGTGCTTTGGCCAATCTAATGTATTCTGCTACCTCTTGAACAAATGCTCCCTCAGGGTACTACAGACCAAGGTGGATCACCACTTTATAAGAACTGGGTAAGATTCAGGGTACTATGCTGATTGATGAAATTCAGGAAAGAGGCAGACATTCCAATTAACCAACCTTTCGACCTCTTTTTTCTCACCACCAAAAGCAGCCACTGTTCGCATAGACGAAATGACTTCATCGGCCACTGACCCTGCTTTGGCATAGGCCTTCAACTCATAGTCTGTAAACTTAGACACACTCTAAAAGCCAAAAGAAGAAAAGAAAATGGGAAGACCGGGTGATTAGGTAAGTCAGCCTGTCATTCAGTGATTCATTTAACACTGTAAACATGTAGTATCGTTTAATATAAGACAAGATTCTCACTGTAACGTCATCCAGAGGAAGAAGGAATTTGGTCCAAGTTTGGTCTATGTTAAGCCTTACCCAGGTGTGTTTGGTTGTGCATATATCAAAATGACTCCACTAAAATCAGTCTCAAGAACCCTCTCACAGAATAAATCCCAAACAGGTCATTCTGTGAAACTAAAGTGTTTATTATACTAATAACGTTTTCAAGTCAAACTATGTTATAGTTCATTACTATTAGCAAAAGGCCATTGTGCAATTTATAATAAACACAAGAGGCAAAGACCAGAGGCCCAAGCAGACATCATGACTGAATAGCACATAGAATGAGAGAAAGGATCAGAACACACAAAGGCATGATATTGCAGAGGTAATTCCAGAGACAAAAGCTTCAGGTAAATATTATGCCATTTTGATTCAACTGGGGAGACTCAACTATAGTTTTGATTTTTACAAAAGGAAATGAAAAGACATCTGTACTTAATAGTAGACAAGTTACTTTTTCTAAAATTGGACTTGGATTGAGTCCTAGTCAAACTTAACTCCCAAAGAAATCCTGGCACAGATTACAAAACAAGAAGGGGAAAAAACAAATATTGTGGAAGATCAACTTACTCAGAAATCTCAAAAATATATACCCAGACTCAGGGAGTTTATCTTCCAATAGTTTTTCCAAACTTTTAGCAGCAAACTTCATAAACAAAATCTTAGAATTCTAAGATACAAAATAAGTAAAAATAGTAGTTTTTTAAACAATATATTTATTTCATCCATCTACATTTTATAAAATTTGTGAACTAAAAAGGCAACAAGGAAAATGAAGCTATTTTCATCAGCATTAAAATTTGTAGTTGGGCATTACGGATGACATTGCTGTTTTTATCACACTCCTCATCTAATTTATTTATGTATTGGCAGCACAGGAATGAGAAAATTAAGTAGTTGTGAATGACATATGTTTTACTGTAATGGCACATTAAATAATCTCAGGACACTTCAATTAAACTGATAGAGCAACCTCAAAGATGTTAGGAAATTGTCAGGAAATATCTAACAATTTTCCCATGTTTCTCATCATGAATTAAAAAGTCAGAAAAAAAGCACACAAAACCTATGATAACTTCTAATATGTCATATGCTGCCCATCTCTGCCTTTTGCATGTGCTTGTCATGCCTTTGAACTGAGGCTAGTAAAGTTGCTTGTATCGACTTACAGAAACAAACATGCACAGACCTGCAAGCGAGAAGAGACGAGCGCAGAGCTACCACATTCCAAATCAGTGACATACTCACAAGCAGTTAGAAATGGGCGTTGAGGCCACAAGAGAAACTATATTCTAAGTCTATGTGAAAACCAAGTTAACCAGGCTATGTTTTTAGTCTCCAACATGTTAAAATGTGGCCTATGATCCATTAGATTGTGGGTAATAATTTATTCACAGGTTTGAAGAAAGAGATTAAATATATTAGGAAGAAAAAGCTGCATCAAGTGTTTGCAGAACCCCTGAAGCCCCTCTCTGGAAGTTGAGGGGTTCCCTGGAGCACAGCTGGACAGCGCTTGGTAGGAAAGACGCTTATAAAGCTTGCATGATGTAGTGGATTGGAAAAAATAAAATCTCTCTTTAGCAATCGATTCTGTGCCAGACACTGCTTAGGTACATGGTGTGGATTATTCCCTGAATCATCACAATAACTTTGAGAGGTATTATCCCTATTTTAAAGCCGAGGAAACTGAGGTTTGCATGGGTTAGATATATTTTTCTTGAGTCACACAACCTGTTAGTGGTAGTGCCAAGGGTTAACCTAGTGGAGTGGAGTGGAGTGAGCTCTTTGCTACTGTCACTTCAAACCACTTTCTATGTTACCTGGGAAATGTTTGAGTAATATAGCCAGTGGATTGTGGGACTATTTTGCTAGAAAATATCATCACGGAGATTGGTTCCTATTGCTCAATGATGTGTGAGGGTGTGCGCAGCTTTTAGGTTAAATTCTATTCTCTTTTACAGCAAATTATTAATGTGCCTGATTCTATGGGCTGCTGCCTAGCGTGGAAGCTCTAAAAGTAATAATAATAATTTCTCAATTCTTGGGAGTGTTTTTAACGGGAGTGACTCAAAATTCCTACTTCTGCACTTTGTCTTGACATGAATACCTAGGAAACAGAGACTGTGACAGGGATGATGCTTAGAACGGGTCGGGTAACCTTGCTCTGAAACTGATCAGATAAAATGGAGAACACAGTTGTGATTGCAGAAATCTCCTTTTTCCTGTGAGCTAGGCTGACGCCACAGCGCTCTAGCCTGGGCAACAGAGTGAGACTCTGTCTCAAAAAAAAAAAGGAAATTTCTTTTATGTGCTTGTTACTGATCTGAACGTGTTTTTTGTGCCTTTCTGAGGTAAGCATCTGTGCTTGGGAGAACTTGGGGAACAACAGGAAAATTGGAGAGTAGTGATTTGGAGTCAGGCTCTCTTGAACTTGAATCCTGTTCTGCCAGCTGTGCAGTCCCAGACAAGTCCCTTTACCTCTCTGAGTCTCTGTTTCTTATATTTAAAATGGTGTTAGTACTTACTTCATAAGATTGTCGTAAAGATTAGAGATAATGAATATGAAGCTCCTAACAGTGCCTGGAAAAATAATAGATGCCAAATAAATGCAGTTGTTTGCTGTTAATAAAATAGTATTTACCTTATGAAAACATCGTTAATCCCTACTTTATGGAATGTTATTTGGCACTGAGGAATAATCAAACAAAATAAAATCAAAAGTGATAAATTGGCCAGCTGTGGTGGCTCACGCCTGTAATCCCAGCATTTTGGGAGGCCAAGGTGAAGGGATTGCTTGAGGCCAGGAGTTTGAGACCAACCTAGGCAACATATCGAGATCTCATCTCTATCAAAAATAAATAAATAAATTAGCCAGTCTTGGTGGCATGTGCCTGTAGACCTAGCTACTCCGGAGGCTGAGGTAGGGGGATCACTTGAGCTTAGGAGTTTGAAGTTGCAGTGAGCTATGATCCTGCCACTGCACCGGGCAACAGAGAGAGATAGACCTATCTTTAAAAAAAATAATAACAACAACAGTAATTATGTTGATTAAACATACTCAGGTAAAGGGACTCAAGCTTCACATGGCTATTTTTGGCTATTTATTAGTGCAAATGTCTTCCCATGGAGAGATGCAAAAAGACATTCTTACCAGACCAAGGATGGCTGCTCCAATCCCAATGAGAGGGCTGACAGAAATAATAACCAAGGTCAATTTCCAACCCCTGTAAAATCCCAACAGGAACCCAAAGATGATCGTGGTCATGCGCTGGATGAAAATGGCCATTTGGTCACCTATGGCATCATTGATCTTATTGATATCACTAAAAACAAGAAAGATCTTGGTCACTAAAACTGAATTTGGTCATTCAAGTGTATTGCTGAAAAATCTACAGTCTTTCCCTTTTAAACATTCCTATTTCCATATCCCCGTCACCCTTGGGTAATATAACAGCCTCTCAAATCTTGGAAAATTTGTTGCACCTTAGGATGTTATCAGGCCTCTCTCCTCATAGCCAACCAAGTTTGTCCTTAACCCAGCTTTCCCAGCTGGTATCCACTCAGTGCTGATAAAGGATTTGGGAAACCATCTTGTCTTTTTCTTTCTTATAGCTAATATCCTTGGTCTATGCCGAAGAGCCCTTCTTTCCTTCTTCATGCCTAACTTTTTCAGCCTCCAGGTTCTAGTCACACACCCTCTCATTCATAAACCTTGTATGATCCCCCAGGAAGAAGGAGTACCTTCCTCCCTGTGTTTCCACAGCAATATAATTAATCTGTGTGTGCACGTGCGTGTGTAATTATTGCATTCTGCTTGTTGGCAGTATAGAACAGTGGTTAAGAACACAGACCCTGGAGCTAGACTCTCTGAATTTGTATACAAACTCTTCTTGGGCAAGTTACTTAACCTTTTTGTGCCTCAGTTTCCTCATCTGTAAAATGGGGATAATAAGAGAACCTGATTATTTATTTGTTTGCTCTTCTTATTCTTCCTATTAGGCTGTAAGTTCCTTAAGAGCAGGAATATGAGATGAATGCTCCAGAATATCAATTGAATATAATACATTAAATTCATATTTCTGAGAACATTCCCTTAGTCTCTTTTCCAGATGGAACAAATAAGGCTTGGGAATTAATAGCAAGAATGGACCTAAGACATTAGCCAGAGATTAGACCATTATAGTCTAGCAAGGCTAAGTAACTGTTCCAGGTCACAGTAAGCAAGGGGCAGAGTAAGTGCTGGAATCTTGGGGTCCCAACTTTCAGTCTGCTTTATCTTCACTAAAGATAGTGACTGTCTTTCGGGGACCTCCAAGTTCAATTCAATAGAGTGCAACTGATTCTACTTACTCTTATTCAGAACTTCTGGAAGGCTATTAATGATTCAAACTGATATACAGGTGCAAGCTGAATTTAAATTCAGTTTTTTAGTTTTAATACATTTCAAACTACATTTGGATTTTTTTTGTTGTTTTTGTGTACAGAAATTGCCTCCCCAGACATAGGAAGATAATTATTTTTAATTGTATTGATTTTCCTTATATATATGCAGATAATGCCATCCCTCAATTTCTCCTTCTGAGGCCAAAAAATGCTTTTAACTCTCTTCTATAATACTTCAGTTCTAATATTTTTATCAAAGCCCACAAACCAAATTGCAGTATTTTGGCTTTCAATTTTTAACAGTCATATTTGGTAAGGCATTTGAAAAAGCCATGCTACCTATGAAAGTCCAATTTAAGAGACCAAATGTATCAAAAATAACTGAAAATGTTTAAAAATTATTATATAATTCAGAAACAAGGGTTTTATTATACAAAAATCACACATTAAAATATTATCCTACCAGCTACTTACTCCGAGAATCTTGTATTCAGCTCTCCCACTGAATTGCAGTCAAACCATCCTATTTCCATTCTCATTATTCTCCTAAAGTAAATTTTTCTCATTTTGTGTACCTGACGAGCTGCAGCAATTACCCAAAAGCATATCTGGAAATGGACAAAGGAATGTTTAGCATTGCAATGTTACAAATATTTGCCAATTCCTCCTTCTCAAAAGAAAATACTTTCGATACAACAGTTGAGAAAAAAAGAGAAATGATCTACAAAATGCCCCTTCTTGGGAACTAAGGTGTGAGCTCCAGCATCTGCTGCTAAAAGTGGAGGCGAGAACAACTTTGGACAAGGCAGGCAGAGAGTTGGGCTTGAATCCAGCTCTAATACTTAAGTAGGCCCACAACTTTTGGACTTCACCCTAGGGAGTTTCTCTTTCTTCATGTGTAAAAGAAGGTACCCCAAATAAGACAATATTGATCTTAAATCACCATTTTTTCATGCCTCTCCATTCTCTCATGTCCTCCTGACATACAACTGTAGTTCTTAGGGCATCTGAATAGCTGAATAGCTTAAAGGGTGACAACACTCTGCATTTCATTGCAACATCTTTGAACCCAAATGTTCATCTATAAATAAATGGAGGAGCTACTAACTTGAATGTATCCCAAAATAAGTACTGCAACAGCGATTCCAGCATAGTAACTGGCAAATTTGATCATTTCACTTTCAATGTTCAGCAACCTTCAAGAGAAGGAAAAAGTGTTAAGAATTACAAGTAGGATCAAGCTCCCAAGGATTACATTTATGGGTACAGAGGGGTTTAAAATATATATATTATAGAGTAGGACATTTTATCTATGCACAATTATAATCCATCCAACCAAATCCCCTAAGTAGACCTCATGGACAGGCACAGCAAATTAGTCTGTGCCCTTCATTTTTACAGGCAAAGAAGCAAGGACTGGGAAATAACTTCTCAGTTATTGGAAGGCAGGGACTCTACACGCCAGCATAGTGCTTGGCCCACGTTGGCACCTTTGGCCTTTCACTCATACTCACCATGCAGTGATAGAGCAATAATAGCTGAGAAAGGTTTTCAAAAACAGGACAGGCTGTCTGAAAGGACACTGGTAGAAGGATGTGTGCTGTAAGTCAGGAGGCTTACTGCTACCTTTCTAGGAATCTAAGCCAGCTTTTTTTTTTTTTTCAATTTTTAAAGAACAGAGATTTATTTCTTACAGTTCTGAAGGATGGGAAACCCAACGTGAAGGGGCTTGAATTTGGTGAGGGCCTTTGTGCTTTGTCATCCATGGTGGAAGGGTGAGAGAATGAGAGAGCAGGTTGGGGGGTTGGGGAAGAAGAGAAAGAGGGAGAAAGGAAAGGGGAGGAGCGAAAGGCCCAAACTCATCTTTTTAGCAGGAACTAACTCCTGAGATAACTAACCCACTCCCAAAGTAATGGCATTAATCTGTTCTTGAGGGCACTATTTAATCACCTCTTACAGATCTCACCTCTCAACACTGTTGCATGAGGGATTAAGTTTCCAACACACGAACCGTGGGGGACACATTCATACAACAGTGAGCTCTATCCACAGCATTTCTATTCCTTGTTGAGTCAGAGTTGGTATTTTGTGTCTTCCTTGGAATTGTCCATTGCATCTAAGTTATCTAATTTGCTGGCATTCAATAATTCATAGTATTTCTTTATAATGCATTGTATTTCTGTAAAGTTCGTAGTAAAATCCCCTTTTTAGTCTAGCAATTTCTTTTTTTCTTTTGGTCAATTTAGCTAAAGTTCCCCTCAAAGGCTCTGAGAGAGAATCTTCCAGGTTTTGGTAGCTGCTGGCATTCCTTGGCTGTGGCAACATTGTTCTACTCTTTTCCTGTGTAATCTCCCTGTCTCCCCTCTTCTCTCTACAATAAATCTCCCTCTGCTTCTTAAGAGCACTTATGGTTGCATGCAGGGCCCACTTGGATAATCCAGGATAATCTCCCTCCCAAGTTCCTTAACTTAATCACATCTGCGCAAACTCTTTTTCCATCTGAGGTAACATTCACAGGTTCCAGGGGTTGGGATCTAGATATTTGCGTGTGTGTTGGGGGGGACAGGGGTAGTCATTATTCAGTCTGCTAGAGCTATCATCAAAACATAGGTAATAAATAACAGCTGCTGGTGAGGATGTGAAGAAACTGGAACCCTCATACACTGTTAGGGGGAATGTAAATGGTAAACAGTTGGGTAGTTCTTCAAGTGGTTAAACATATAGTTTCCATATGACCCAGTAATTCTACTCTTAGGTAGCTACCCAAGAGAAATGAAAACATATGTCCATACGAAGCTTTGTACACAAATGTTCATAGCAGTATTATTTGTAATAGGGAAAACATGGAAACAACCCAAATGTCCATCCATGATGAATGGATAAATAAATTATATTATTAATATATCCATATAATGAAATATTATTCAGCAATAAAAAAGAAATAAAGTACTGATTCATGCTACAACGCGGATGAACCTCAAAAACACTATGCTAAGTTAAAGAAGCCAGTCATAAAGAACTACATATTGTATGATTGCGCTTATATGACATGTCCACAATAGGCAAATCTACAGAATCAGAAAGTAGATTCATAGTTGCCTAGGGCTGGTGGAGAGAGAAGGGTAGGAATTAGAAGGTGATGGATGTGAGGTGATGAGTTTCTTTTTGTGATAATGAAAAGGTTCTAAAATAGTGACAATGGATGCACAACTCTAGGAATGTATTAAAAACCATTAAATTGTATGCTGTGCGTGAATTCAATAGTAAATGAATGCTATCTCAATGAAGCTATTAAAAAAGTGCATGGTCTTAAAGTGTCTACCTTCAAAATAGTGTTTGCACACACAAAGTGAATGTACATTGCTAAGAAAATAGACTGACATCCAAGTGAAAGTACAGGCTCGAATTTCCACATTGAGGCATCCAGGTTGGGCAAGTGAAGACAGGAGCTTCCCAAGGGCTGTAGTCAGCCTCCAAGGAGCACCCCCAAAATTCTTGTCTTCTGGTATTCACAGGGTTGGTTTGTCTGACCAATAGAATGTGGGAGCAATTATGGTATGTCTCTTCCACCAGTAAGCTAAAAAAGACTTTGTAGCTTTTATTTGTATGTTTATACTTTAATTGCATTTTAAAAAGTAAATTGCATTGTGGTATTTTAACTTCCCGTTCTTTTATCTGCTTTTATTTTTTTATCTTATTTTTTGACTGTTCTGAGCAGAAATTCTGATAAGCTAATCAGGAGACCTGATGTTCTGTAAACTTTATCAGTGTTATTCACTGACAGCCACTTGGAAACTTTTTAGCTTAAAAATTCCATCCAAAAAATTACAATTGATATGTGGAAACCAGTTCCTACCATTACACATGAATGCTTACGTTGCTACAATTATTGAGTTGCTTTGTATATTCTAAGACTAATTCACCCATTGCAGTAGGTGGAGAAATTGTATCTTTAATGGTAGACTTTTTTCCAGGAAAGACACTTGCAAAAGGATTGGGTAACTTTCATACCAGGTAGGAAAATGTCCTCTCCCTCCCCTCTGTCACACCCAAGTCTATCTTCACAGTGATCTTACCACATAAAAGCTAAATAAACATGTTATTCAGAAGTAAAGGAAATAGCATTCATGTCAGTGATTGTAATAACTCACAATTAAAACATTTAACTCATCAAGGAGTTCCTGGCAAAGGAATGGCCTAGAAAGGTGTGGTCTATACAATTTTAGATATCTGTATGAAATTTTTTAAAAAAGAAAAGGAGAAATGTCCATTTACACATTTCATATCATGTGAAAATTCAGCCATAGCCAGTAGTAGAAGCCCCTAGTTTGCATTACTTGCTCACCCTCAGGTATGTGACCCAGTAAGAATGGTTAGAGTGACAATCAGTAGCCACATGGAATTCCTTTTTAGTGGATGCCTGTGATGCAAGCATCAAAGGTAGATTCATTTAAAAAATATTCATGAGCACCTCTTATCATGGATATGTCTCAAAATTTGGTCCCTCTAATGTTTATTTCCAAATTTTAAGGCATGACAGGATATACTTAAGGACTTTTTCCTTGGAAAATGTATCTTTATGAGAGTTATTAATGATTTGGGCCCGCCCCCTGCCCCGCCCAGCTCCTCCCCAGCCCCTGCTACTTAGTCTCGCCTCCCTGATTCCAGGCTCACCCCCTGATCCGACCCCCCACACACACACATACAAAAATGATTTGGGTCAATTTACATCATACGTAAGTCTGAATGCATTTTTTTCCCCAAAGGAAGGAGTGATTAACTTTACATTTTGTGGTCCTACCACTCTGTAGAAAGCAGTTCATTTCTGTCTTCCAACATAAATGAAGGACTTAGAAAGATTATGGTTGAACTCAATCTCTCTTTCAGATGAAAAGAAAAGAAACTTCCAAGTTTAGAAAAGAAGCATACATAGTTAGACATTAGGAAATTTATTTCTAATAAGTAGGCTTATTAATTTTTAAAGGGTAATTTTGCATATTGTGTGTTATATTGTGGTTTTCCATCAAACACCTACCAGTCTGTAACTATTAGGTTGGTGCAAAAGTAATTGTGGTGAATTTTAAATGATTATAACTAGGCTCAAACACATCTTTATTAATCAAGATAGGACAATTACAATCAACACATTGTTGCCAATGAGATTTAAGTTTGTTTATTCCTGTAGTGTAAAAATCTGTGCTTCAGGATTTGATGAACTCTTGAAAAGCATTTTCTGCATCCTGCTGGTTGTGGAACCTTTTTCCCTGCAAAGAGTTGTGGAGATGCTTGAAGAAGTGGCAGCGGGTTGGCAAGAGGTCAGGTGGATATGGAGGATGAGGCAAAACTCTGTAGCCCAGTTCATTCAACTTTTGAAGCATTGGTTGTGTGAGGTGTGGCTGGGCGTTGTCGTGGAGAAGAACTGGGCCCTTTCTGTTGACCAATGCCAGCTGCAGGTGTTGCAGTTTTCGATGCATCTCATCAATTTGCTGAGCATACTTCTCAGACGGAATGGTTTCGCTGGGATTCAGAAAGCTGTAGTGGATCAGACCGGCAGCAGACCACCAAACAGTGACCATGACCTTTTTTTTGGTGTAAATTTGGCTTTAGGAAGTGCTTTGGAGCTTCTTCTCCGTCCAACCACTGAGCTGGTCATAGCCAGTTGCAGAAAATCCACTTTTCATGGCACAATACAATCCGATCCAGAAATGGTTCGTTGTTGTTGTGTACAGTACGAGAAGACGACACTTCAAAACAACAATGGTTTTGATTTTCAGTGAGCTCATGAGGCACCCACTTATTGATCATTTTTACGTTTCCAATTTGCTTCAAATGCCAAATAACCGCAGAATGGTTGACATTGAGGTCTTCGGCAACTCCCTGTGTAGTTGTAAGAAGAATCAGTTTCAATGATTGCTCTCAGTTGGCTCTTGTCAACTTGCGATGGCCGGCCACTGCGCTCCTCATCTTCAAGGCTCTCGTCTCCTTTAAAAACTTCTTGAACCACCACTGCACTGTACATTTGTTAGCAGTTCCTGGGCCAAATGTGTTGTTGATGTTATGAGTCTCTGAGGCTTTATAACCCATTTTAAACTCAAATAAGAAAATCACTCAAATTGGCTTTTTGCCTAACATCATTTCCATAGTCTAAAATAAATATAAAATCAACAGCAAGTAATAAGTCATTATAAAAAAACATAAAGCGAGAAATGTACATTAAAATGATGTATAACATAACCACATTTATTTAAGAATGTATTCCAATATCAAATGGCAAATTTCAACAATGCTTTAACTGCAATTGCTTTTGCACCAAAATAACACATGTTTATTTGAATGATGTTCTTACTGGCTAGATCTAAGCTCCACAAAGACAAGGACCAAGGACCATCAAGGTAATTGTGTTGTTTATGTTTCCATGAATTCCTGGTACATATTAATAGTTGGTGTTCAAAATTTGGGTTGAGCCAGGTGCGGTGGCTCACGCCTGTAATCCTAGCACTCTGGGAGGGCAGAGCAGGAGGATTGCTTGAGCTCAGGAGTTCCAGAGCAGCCTGAGCAAGAGCAAGACCCCATCTCTACTAAAAATAGAAAAATTAGCCCAGTGTGGTGGTGCATGCCTGTAGTTCCAGCGAATTAAGAGGCTGAGGCAGGAGGATCCCTTGAAACCAGGAGTTGGAGGTTGCAATGAGCTAGGATGATACCACTGCACTCTACCGAGGGCAATAGAGCAAGACTTGTGTCTCAAAAAAAAAAAGATTTGGGTTGAATGAGTAAATGATTGAAAGACCCTAAAAGTAGACAATATTATGGAAGAGCGTAAAAAGTGATTTAGAAGGACTTATTCATATTCTGGAATCAAATGTGTAGAAAATTTCAAAAATGAAAGTGAAAAATATGAATTCATTTGGGGGAGCCATTCCAAGTATCTTTCTAGGCAGGATGTGCCCCGCAAACCTGAGTGTGTCGGTTCTTACGTGCAAATGAGCTAGTTCTATACCTGAGGCAGCATGAGGCAGGCTGCAAAGTCTGAGCTATGACAGTGAGTCAGCCTTGAGTACACTACAGACTCACTGATTACAAGGTGGCCTGTCAGGCTTATCACAAAGACAGTAGTAGCATAGTGACTCTGCCTGTCTGAGTTCTGGCTACATCTGTACGGCCGCCTCTGTTCACAGCACCATAGGCAGCACTTTTCCACAGAAACTCAACTACTGCCTGAGACCAGTGGCCCCTGCTCCAAATGATGCAGCATGCTCATGAAATGCCCATTACAGAGAGAAAGCTTAGGATCAAGTGGATGGCAACCACAGCCACAGAGCTAAGGGGCAGAAGGGAGTTAGTGAAAACAAACAAGAAAAGAAACTCACGGTAATGAGACTCAAGCAGAATTCATGGGTCACCTCCCCAGTAGCATTAAGTATTGGTAATATCATACTCAAGCCTACATCAATAAAGTGGTTCAATTTTGGTGACGTATTCAATGAGAGGTTTACAATCCTGTTTCCGTTAAGATTTTAAAACCTGGTAAGATGGAGAGAACCTCAAGGCACAGTAATTTCTGAAATAAAGGTAAACTTATGTTTCTGTTCTCTCTGTGTTAGACACAACCCCAGTTCAGCCAATAATATGCCCTTTACACATTTTGAATTACAATTTAAGATATGAGCAAAAAAAGTAATAATTTTTTTTTTAAAAAAAGCAGCCTACCCACAAGGTGTTCCATTTGTTATGTTCTGGCTGAGGGAGCTGTTGGTCCATACTATGGTATTATTCACACATGCTTTTCCTGGAATCTTGAGTTCTTGTAATTCAGTGTCATAGTCAATGAAAACATCCATCATTGTGCCAAAAATGAGTAGCGTTCCTGGCTGGGCTGCTCCATGGAGAAATGCACATAAACTTCCCACAAACATCAGCCAAATTTCAGCTGATGAAGAAAACTGAAACTTAAAAAACAAAGGATTCAGAAATCATCTATGGGTGAAAAGCAGGAGAGGCAGGATGACTATTTAATTTTAGTTACTAGATTCTGATAAATAGTACTCAACACACATTTTATGAAAATCATCTTAACTGAGCCATAGTTTGCACTAATTATATTGAAATAAACTGTACATCAAATATCTAAAATATTAGACTCTTATGTTGTTCGATCATGCTCTGAATTCATTCCTTCTGCCTCAGGAGCTGACCGTAGTTTTTAATTACTCATCCATAACTCAAGGGGCAAATGATCGCTGTCACTGATGCCATTGTCAAGTAGATATACTGTGTGGGGCTTTCAGCAATGGCATAAACTGGCGCCCAGAATTATGACAGTGAATAGTGCCTATTTGTGCCTAGAAATGCCTCTACCCTGAGCAAATTTGGGGTAAATACCTATACCATGGAATTTCTAAAGACTTGTCATAAGAATAAGTACACAAAATATGATTATTATGATGATTTTTCTTAAGAAAATGAAAATTATGGGCTTAGTGATTATTTTCCAGGACATTTTTCCAGGACAGGATTTGTGTGTTTAATCAGCAACACCATTTCTAATAGTTATTCAATGCGTTATCACACAGGCAAAGCTTATGACTAAAAAGTGATCACTGTAGTTAAAAACCTTCCAATATGACTAAAGATTTAATACTTCCTCCATGATCTAAGCAAGTCACGGTTGCACCTCTGATAACATAAATCAGCACAGTTTTATTACCAATCGAAAGAAGCCAACTCGAACGCCATGGTCTTTCTTCTCATCTTGTAACCTGAGGAGAAAAACAAGGATTTAAAAACCATCCTTTCCAAAACAATGAGAAATTCTCCCCAGGTGGTGATTTTATGAGTTATTCCTTGGTAAGAAAGTCCCCAGTGGCTGGGAAATTCTGGCCAAACTCTGTATTTTAAAAGTAAGCTTTTATTTGCTAGATTTCCCTCTTCTAGAGATTTCAGTATAGCTATATATCAAGGTCAGTAGAAATTCACTGAGGTTTTTTCTGACAGGTATGTAGAAACAGTAAAAAGTCCTCTGTACTCCCAGTTATACCAATAAATGACTATTTGCCCTCAGCTGTGACCCTCAACCTGTTTGCGCCTGTGTGTCCTTGTGAGTAAGTCGAAGTGGTTGGGTTAGCTGACCTTAAAGCTTCCCTGTAGCACTTAAAAATTTTACATCTCCATTAAATAGAGTTGATACGATGGGAAATTCAAGAACACTCCCATACTTCCCATAGAATCCTATTTCCTATTCATTTCTCATAAGGTTGTGTTTAACCACTTTTGACCTCTTCAACTTCAGGGATCTACACTTCACCTGAGTCACCCATTCCATGGGTACACCCTGGACCCTGCTGTCACCAGGAACTACTGAATGACACGTTTAGCTCCATTGCACTCTGTGACCGCCCATACATCTTGTTTTCTCACTTCCTTCCTCATTCCACACCTATTTGTCAACCTCAACTGAGAGCTGCAGTCCCTTAAATCCTCCATTTCCTTCCATTGCTAAACCCCTTCAAGATCTGCTTCCTTCCCCACGCACCCCAGGCCCCACTGCATGGCATTTGAAGCACACTCTCATTATCAACATCTTCAATCCTTTTCCCCAAATCCATCCCAGTAAACTCCATCTCTGCATCCATCCAGCTGTTTGCCCCCGTCCTCCTTAAGCTGGGCTGCTGGAGACAACCTCACCACCTTGTGAACACGTGCGGAACCTGGCGCTCAGCTGCACTAAGCTTCCCTGCCAGCCCGGGGTAGAATCCCAAGTCCTTTCTGAGACACTGCCCGGTGGTCAGGTTAGCCCTCTGACCTGTCTCCTCCTCCTGCATTACAGCTGTCAACACGCCAACCACCCAGCCTTTTGCCGACCTGTGTCCATGACCTCTGGGTGGACCCTGCTAGACCCTCTGCCTGGAATGCTGTCTCTTCAGACATGCACAGGGGCAGCTCCCTCGCCACCTTTAGATCTTCCCTCAAAGTCACCTTCTCCATAGGGCCTCCCCTGGCCAAAGTCTTTAAAATTTCAACTTTCCCCATATACACACACCATTTCGTATCTCCATTTCTACATTTGTCTTCTTAGAAAGTGCTTGATTATCACCAGCTACCATGCTATGCTTTGTGTTTATTAATATTTACGGGTTTATTATCTTTCCCTCACTAAAATATAAGCTCCTCAAAGGCAGTTATCGTTGTCTATTTTGTTCTTTTCTGCACCCTCAGCACACCTGGCACCTAATAGGCACTCAATCCATATTTGTGAAATGAATGAACAAGTGAATGAATAAGTGAATGAACTTGTGCTCTCCAGCCCAAGGCACAATGCTGTACTTCATCCCTCTACAGGTTGTCCTGGTTCCCCTCAGCAGCTTTGGCAAACTTCTACTGCGATCTTCTCATTCTGCAGTCACCTCCTCTAAAAACAAAATAACCCACTTTACTTCCTATTCACCCTCTCCTTGCCTTACGTCTATATCCACACCCATTTTCTCTTTCCCACCCAGTGAGAAAAGGGAGGTTCTTAGAGGCCCCGGTTGACCCTCCCACTCCTAGCCCAGAGCTAATCTTATCACTACCACCGCCTCCCCCTGCTGAGAAATACTTAAAATTTCCTAAATATCTTCAGTCCCTCCCTTTCCACCACCTCCAGTTAAGGAATTTACCTGAGCCTCCTTTCTGTCTTCTAAATCAGCCCTGTCTAATCCTGCCTTTATACCAAAGTGTGATTAGCTGACATTTGTTCTATATAAGAATTTAAACTCTTTAGCTAAAGAGAAATATCTAATAATTACGTTTTAGGTTTCTACTATTTGCCTATAGCAAGAATTTGGGATTCAGGGACCACTTTTCCACTTAGGTCAGGAATTTTGTGGTGTTTCTGGACACACAGAGGAGATCTAGACCTAATCCAGAAGGGATATTCCAAAAGTTTTTAAAAATCAAATTATAGGAATGTTTTAAAGAGAAAAAGAATGGATTATATACACCATGTTATAGAAAGTGCAATGTGCATGAAAATATTCTCTGCTTTGTGTCTTTTATGGGACTATTATGTAGTTATTCTAGAAAAGATGCATTGTTGGAATCTGTCACTTACCTTGTATTGGTATCATTATTATCTGTCAGGATAAAAACAATGCAAAAAGCAGTTATAATAATGACAAAATGCAACACAGTCATTAACAAGTTTGCTCTGGAAAAACATTCTTGTAAATTACTTTTATTTATGGAACATCACGAAATGATTATTTTGTCTTTTCTTTTCTTGTTCATTCTCTCTCACTCTAAATTTATACACACATACAAACAAGAAGACACTGTTTCAGGTTCAGGACTACTACGCTTTGACTACATACATTTCTGGGCTTTTCTCCAGGACATGAAATATTTGTATCTTCTGAATATCAAATGGAGACCAACATTTCTAAATTACCTGAAGATCTAGTTTTTTAAATCACAAAATAAAATAAATATTTATTTATTGTTTGATTCTTTAGAAGCATCAGAATTTATCTGTTGAAAACATAGACCACAAATTAACTGGACGATAACAAGTCACTGATGCTTCCATGCCTGTAGAAGCCACAAGATTGAGCTATGTGTTATTTTCCCCTCTTTCCTAGGTCGGAGCAGATGAAGAGTAGGAGGGGAAAGTGGGGGTTCAGGGCCATGGGACTAGGGAACCCACAGGGGAGAAAACTCTAGGATGCTTTGTCACCCATCACCATGGGACAGCACATCCTGGTTCCCCTGGCATTTTAAGTTAATTTTATTTAAGTAAGAGTAAAGAGGCATTATAGTGTAGAAAGAGGGCAATATCTTAAGCTTGGAATCAAACAGAACTGGATTAGAATTATGGCTCCATTCATTACTACTGGTGTGACCTTTTAAAACTTGGATAAGTTTTAAAAATTTTATCCAAGTCTCAGTCTTCACCTGTAAAACATAAAATCATAGGATAAAAAATAATAATGGGCCAGCACAGTGGCTCACATCTGTAATCCCAGCACTTATGGAGGCTGAGGTGGGAGGATCGCTTGAGCCCAGGGGTTCAAGACCAGCCTGGGCAACATAGCAAGACCCCATCTCTACAAAAAATTGAAAACTTAGCTGGGCATGGTGGCACACACCTATTGTCGCAGCCACTCTGAGGCTGAGGCAGGAGAATCACTTGAGCCCAGGAGTTTGAGGTTGCAATGAGCTATGATTGTGCCACTGCACTCTAGCCTGGGTGACCCTGTCTCAAATAATAATAATAATAATATAGCTCAGGACTATCCGCGCTCACAACATGCCAGATACTAGTGCTACAGGCCTCTTCCACATAATCTCATTCTGGCCAGCAGAGTCTAGGTACAGCTCTTCCTAAGGAGCAGGGCTCACTAAGTGATTGCTGTCACTACTAAAATCAATAATAACAATACAGGAATAAAGTTAATAATAGCCACTGCTGGAACAACCCTACTCTATGTAGGAAAGAGGTGTTTATGGAAGTGGCTTTCACGCACCCACACTTTGTGTGCCGACCTAGTGCTTTCAGATGTGACATTATGTGGATTCTAACGAGAACCACACAGTCGTGTGTAAGAATCATGCCCGATGATAGTTCTACATACTTTGCTGATTTTTTCTGCTCCTCAAAACTTCACTAGCTTGTCTCACTTTTGTTTTCACCTCTCTTTGTACAAGAGACAGTGAGAGAAAAAGGCCACTTACATGAGTTGTCTGACTCAAAGCCACCGTTTTCCTCTCCTAATTTCTTCACACTTTGAAGAATTACTGAATCAGACATGGCAATCGCAATCTGCAGCCAACAACCCTATAAAATAAAATAATACAATAAAATAGAAATCATTGAAATTATTTCTTCTCTCTTCCATGACCAAAGTAGCCAAATTAAAGAACAATTTGGTTCAAGAAATAACCTTCATTAATCAATCCCAGACAAAAGCAGGTTTTTAAATCAGTTAATAACTCCAAGAATTAGCTCATTAGGAAATATAAGGTGAAACTGTTGATAATGGTTTCCTCTGAATCAGTGGTCCCCAACCTTTTGGGCACCAGGGACCAGTTTTATGGAAGACAATTTTTCCACAGACATGGATGGGGCAGCAAGCTCAGGCGGTGATGCGTGTGGCCCGGTTCCTAACAAGCCGCGAACCAGAACCAGGCTACAGCCCAGGGGTTGGGGACTGCAGCTGTAGATGGTGGATAAGTGGTTGTTTTTTATTTATTTGTTCTTTCTGCTTATCTGTGCTTTATTAATTATTTTTTCGTGAGTAAACATAAAAACTCAGAGAAGGGCAAACCAACTGGTGAAAATCTTGAGTCAGTATAGTTGATGAATGACACCCAAACACTGTTGGGTAGGCTTCAGTGCTTGTTTGTAAATGCAGCCCCAAGAAAAGGAAGTCCAGCTTGGATGGAGGGAACAGAGGAGAGATGTTTTCTTAATAAAATGTCAATGTCTATAGAGTTCTGTGAGTCTTACTCACCGTAGAAAAAAATCAGTTAATAGGGAGTACAGGATTAGAATTCCAGGACATAGATTTATTTATTTATGTTTATTAATTTTTTATCTTTAATTGTTATGGGTACGTAATAATTATATATCTTTATAATGTACATTGATGTTTTGATACAGGCATGCAATATGAATTAATCAAATCAGGGTAATTGGGGTATCCATCACCTTAGGCATTTATCATTTTTTTGTGTTAGGAACATTCCAATTCCACTTTTTTAGTTAAAGTATACTCTAATTTATTGATTATAGTCACTTTGTGGTGCTGTCAAATATGTTCATTCTATTTAACTATATTTTTGCACCCATTAACCATCCTCACTTTATCCCTGCCCCCCATTATCCTTCCCAGCCTCTGGAAACCATCATTCTACTCTTTGTCTCCATGAGATCAATTGTTTTTAATATTCAGCTCCCACGTACGAGTGAGAACATGCGAGATTTGTCTTTCTGCGCTTGGCTTATTTCACTTAACATAATGTTCTCCAATTCCATCCATGTTATTGGAAATGGCAGGATTTCATTTCTTGTGGCCATGTAATATTCCATTATGTAAATGTACCACAATTTCTTTATCCATTCATCCATTGATAGACACTTAGGTTGATTCCAAATCTTGGCTACTGTGAATAGTGTTTTAATAAACACAGAGGTGCAGATATCTTTTCAATATACTGATTTCAGTATTCTGATATATACTCAGCAGTGGGCTTGCTGGGTCATATAGTAGTTCTATTTTTAGTTTTTTGAAGAACCACCATACTGTTCTCCACAGTAGTTGCACAATTTACATTCCCACCCATGGTGTAGGAAGGTTCCCCTTTCTCCACATCCTCACCAGCATTCATTATTGCCTGTCTTTTTGATAAAAACCTTTTTAACTGGGGTGAGATGATACCTCATGGTAGTTTTAATTTACATTTCTCTGATGACTAATGATGCTAAGCATTTTTTCATATGCCTATTGGCCACTTGTATATCTTATTTTGAAAAGTGTCTATTCAGATCCTTTGCCCATTTTGTAATTGGATTATTTGATTTCTATTGAGTTGTTGGAGCTCCTTGTATATTATACTAGCTATTAATCCCTTGTCAGATGGGTAGTTTGCAAATATTTTCTCCCACTCTGTAAGTTGTCTCTTTACTTTGTTGATTGCTTCTTTTGCTGTGCAAAAGCTTTTAAGCTTGACGTGATCCCATTTGTCCAATTTTGCTTTGGGTGCCAATGCTTTGGGGATATTACTCAAGAAATCATTGCTTAGACCAATGTCCTGAAGTGTTTCCCCATGTTTTCTTTTAGTAGTTTCATAGTTTTAAGTTTTTAACCCATTTTGATTTTATTTTGTATATTGCAAGAGATATGGGTCTAGTTTCATTCTTCTACATATGGATATCTGGTAGTCCCAGCACCATTTATTATTCTCTGATAGGCTTCTGAATTCCTTCTCTGCATTGTCTTTAAGTTCACTGAGCTTCTTCAGGACAGCTATTTTGAATTCTCTGTCTGAAAGATCACACATCTCCATCATTCCAGGATTGGTCACTGGTACCTTATTTAGTTCATTTGGTTATGTCATATTTTCCTGGGTGTTCTTGATGCTTGTGGCTGTTCATCCATGTCTGAGCACTGAAGAGTTAGGTATTCATTTTAATCTTCACAGTCTGGACTTGTTTGAACCCATCCTTCTTGAGAAGCCTTTCTAGATACTCAAAGAGAATTGAGGGGAATTGTGTGTTGTGATCTAAATCTCTGGTCACTGCAGCTATATCAGCACTGGGGGTGCCCTGGGCCCAGTAATGCTGTGACTCTTGCAGACTCCTGGTAGTCCCACCTTGGTGGACTTGGGTAAAACATGGGAGAATTCCCTGGATTATCAGACAAAGTCTCTCTCTTCCCTCACTCTCTGTGCTGGGCTGCAGGAGTTGGGGGAGGAGTGACAGGGGCACTCCCTCTTAGCCACCAGTGCCAAGTCACACCTGAAGCCAGCCCAGTCTCATCCAAAGCCGGTGGTGACTGTTGCCTGGCTACCTCTGATGTTTACTCAAAGCCCAAGGGCTCTTTAATCAGCAGATGGTGAATCCTGGCAGGACTGGGTCCTTCCCTTCAGGGCAGCATGTTTCCTTCTTGCCCAGGGTGGGTCCAGAAATGCTTTCTAGGAACTAAGGCCTGGATTCAGGGGCTTCAGGAGTTTGCTTGGTTCTTTATTTTGCTGTGGCTGAGCTGGTATCCAAGTTCCAAAACAAAGTCCTCTGAACTCTTCCCTTTCCTTTCCCCAAGTGGAAGACGACTCCCTGAGCCCCATCGCCTATAGTTGAGGGGTTGGGGGGGTCGACACCAGTACTGAGTTGGCCACCACCACTGGTGTCTCACTGGGTCCCATGCACCCTAAGTCCACTGGCTGTGAGCCAGCACAATCACAGGAATTGCCCGAGGATTGCAGCTATTTTGGCCCAACTGCCTCAAGAATTTAGTCCAGGCACCAGGCTGCTTTTTGTTAGCTGGTAGTAAGGCTAGCCAGAACTTGGGTTTCAGGATAGAGGATTTCCCTCTGGCTGGGCCGGTCTACCTGCTCCCTCTATGAGCACCAGCAGAATTCTGTTTCCCTGTGCCAGGGAGGCCCTGGGTTTCAATGCAAAGTCCCACAGTCACTTCACTCTCCCTCTCCCAGGCACAGAGATTATCTCTCCACTCAGTACGCTGGCACGGCACAGCCAGGGGATGGGGGAGGGGCGGCACAGGCAATGCCTTTTCTGCCCTCTTCAGTGCCTCTTTCCTTGATATAACATTTACCAGGGAGTTTGATCACTCTCCTGATTTTTGGTTCTTCTGAAGGTGCTTACTTGAGCAGATAGTTGTGAATTTGGTGTTTGTGCAGAGGGACGACGGCTGGAGGTTTCTATTCAGCCATCTTGCTTTACCCCTCTCAAGACATAGACTTTAGATTCAGCATAAAGTTTACACTTCACTTTCTCTGCTTCAAACATGTAGCTACGATAAATAGCATGGTTTGTGGTTTTTTTAAACAGATACTTGAATAAATAAACATTTTCATGAACCAGAAAGAGAAGAGAAATACCAAAAAGTAAGCAGAGCCCAGAAGCAGCTGGTATTTTCACCTCAAGGTCTGGACGCAGACAGTGAGATAAGATGTGAGCTCCTGAGAGGACTCTAAGTGCCTCACACCAAACAGGGGGTTAGAGACCACTTCTCTGCTTGGAGCCAGGAGCTAACAGGGGCCTCCTGTTCTGCTGAGAAGACCCTGAGGAAACTGCTGCCCATCATTGCCTGGGGAGTTCTTTTTGTGTGATGAAATGCAGACCATCGAGGTTATATGAAGAGACAGTGATATATATTACATAAATACACACACATAAAATATGTACAGATAAGAGAGGAAGATGGAGTTATGAAAAGCTTCTAAACTCATCTAATTGAAATCCCAGAAGAAGAGACTAGAGAATGACAGAAATGTAATAATTAAAGAGATAATTGCTAAGAATTTTCTAGAAGCAATGATCTGATTCTTCAGATTATAAGTAGACTCCAAATATTGATCAGGATAAGCAAAAATCAAGCAAAACTTAGATACATTATATAGAAATGCAGTCATCCCTCGGTACACTTGGGAGATTGATTCCAGCACTCCCGAATAAACCAAAATCCACACATACTCTAGTCTTGCAGTTGGCCCTATGGAACCTGAGTATAGGAAAAGTTGGCCCTTCCTTCACATCCTGAGAATACTGTATTTTCCCTCTGCAATTGGTTGAAAAAAAAAAATCCATGTATAAGTTGACCCACACCATTTAAAACCTGTGTTGTTCAAGGGTCAACTGTAGTAAAGCATCAACAAGAAACAAAAGCTATCTTAAAAACTACAAAAGGAGGAAATACATTCTCCAAATGGAAATAACAAACTGACAGCAGTTTTCTCCTCAGCAAAAGAATCTAGAAGGCAATGGAGTTGTAGCTTCAAAGTGCTGAGGAAAATAATATTTAACCTAGAATTTTATACTGAGCCAAAGGATCATTCAGCACATTTCCAGATTTTCAAAGCTAAGAAGGTTTGCCACTCACAGACCTGCACGAAACAACTATTAGAGGATGTTCCTTAGCAAGAAAAAAAGGAAATCCAGAAGGGAGTCATGAAAGAGAGAAACAAGTGTAAACACAAGAATCAACAAAATATATCAGTGTACAATCAAATAATGATATCAGTTATAACTTTTTCTATTTAAACAGGGAAAAAACTTTACATAATATTAATAAGATAGTGTTCTATATGTACATAAAGCATAAGTTCATGTCATGAAAATCTGTGAACATTGTTTTAAAATCATGATTAAATATATGATTAAATCAAATGAAATTGCCAATATTCACCATTTTTTACTTACAAAAAAAGTAAAAAAGGTGGAATAAACAGAAAGTTTTAAAATCATAAGCAAATAATATGAGCAACTTTATAGTAGTAAATTTTAAAAACCAGGATAAGATTAGTTTTCTCGAAAAATATAAGTTGTCAAAATGTATTCAGAAAGGAGTAGAAATTTTTAATGGCTATTAAAAATATTGATTCAATATTCAAAACATTTCCACCCCAACAAATAATAGGATTAGATAATACTATAGGAAAATTTTACCAAAACTTCAAAGGATAATATTAATCTTATATAAATGTTTTTGTTGAAAAGAAAAACAGGAAAAGCTACCCAATTTATTTTATAAAGTGAGTATAATCTTGCCATCAAAACAAACAAGGATGTTATAAAAAAGGTTTATAATAACTTTAGAAAACAGATTTTTACAATGTTAAATAGGATAGGTTAAATATACATCAGCAGTTTATGAAAAAATAATGAAGCAATGTTGATCACAGGAATGCAATGATTACGTAAGGTAAAAAAAATTGTTCATTTTCATAGGTGTAGAAAAAGTATTCAGTAAAACTTAATATCCATTTCTGATTTTTGAAAGTCTTTAAAACTAGAAAAATCATTATTTTGCAACCTCAGTGAATAAAGTCTGGGTAATGATCAGGAACAAATACTAAAAACCGCTGACTGAAATACTGGCAAAGATCAAACATCCAGGAGCGCAAACAGCGCTCTCGCTCACAGCCGACGGGAACGTAAATTGACCCGGCCGCGGCTCACCGGGGTCCTAGCGACCGAAAGGTGGCCGCAGCGGCCGCCTGACCCCTGCGGCGGTATGCGACGGGTCTGCCGCCTTCTCCTGGAGGGCGGCGGCGACAAAGGCGCAGGCAGGATGCAGTCGGCCGGAGGGACCTCGCCCCGGGGGGACGCGTGAGTTGGGGGCGGAGCGCGGACTCGGAGGCGGCCTGTCAGGCGGAACCCGGGCAGGTGCGGGGGCGGAAGTGCAGGGACGGCGACCGAAAAGGACCCGTCTAGGAAACCGTGGCCGCGGGTCACCCAGTGATGAACAGCTACTGAGCATCAGCCAGACCTCAGTGACTTGGGCCTGGGCTCCAGCGAGATGCCTTTGTTCACCGCCAACCCCTTCAAGCAAGACGTGGAAAAGGCCACGAATGGGTACAACACTACAGAAGACTGGAGTCTTACTATGGACATAATGTGACAAAGTTGCAAGCACTCCTTAATGGAGCAAAAGATTGCCTCAAAGCCATAATGAAAAAGGTAAATCATAAGGTTGCTCACGTTGCTCTGCAGGCATTAACTTTCCTTGGGGCTTGTGTGGCCGACTGTGGAAAGGTATTTCATTTAGAAGTATGTTCCCGTGATTTTGCAACAGAAGTACGTGCTGTGATTAAAAATAAGGCGCATCCTAAAGTATGTGAAAAACTGACAGCTTCAAAGGTGGAGTGGTCAGGAGAATTTCAGAATACCCTCAGTGTATCTTTTGTTGTTACTGCTGTTGAAGACAGAGTCTCAATCTGTTGCCGGAGCTAGAGTGCCATGGCGTCAGCCTAGCTCACAGCAACCTCAAACTCCTGGACTCAAGCAATCCTTCTGCCTCAGCCTCCCAAGTAGCTGGGACTACAGGAACGCACCACCACACCCGTCTAATTTTTTATATTTTTAGTAGAGATTGCATCTTGCTTTTACGGAGGCTGCTCTTGAACTCCTGAGCTCAAGCAATCCTCCTGCCTTGGCCTCCCAGAGTGTTAGGATTACAGGCGTGAGCCACTGTGCCTGGCCAGGACCCTCAGTTTAGTCTAATATCTATAACAATTAAATCTATGAAAGAAGAAGAAATTACTTTTCCTTCAGTATTTCTCAGACCGTCTCAGCTGCTGCCAAGAATGATGCATCACTGAACAAAAACAAAGATGAAGACGTAACTAAAGCTATTGAATTATCATTGCAAGAGCAGAAACAGCAACACACAGAAACAAAATCCTTATATCTATCTGCAAAAATTAAGTTAAATAATAAAGTTGCATGGAAAGTGAAAGCTTTATACAATTTTGAAGCCATTGAGGACAATGAACTAACCTCAAACATGGTGAAATTATTATGTTTTTGGATGACAGTGATGCCAATTGGTGGAAAGGAGAAAATCACAGAGGAATAGGACTCTTCTCATCCAATTTTGAAACAACTAATTTAAACATAGAATCTGAGGCAGCAGCTGTGGACAAATTGAATGTAATTGATAATAATGTGGAGGAAATTAAGAAATCAGAGCCTGAGCCTGTTTATATAGATGAGGATAAGA